>LKNJ01002103.1:2722-57805 GCA_002120245.1 Maccullochella peelii | reverse complement strand
ATATAGATATAGATAGATATAGATATATATATCAATAGATAGATATATATATGTATATGTATGGGTATACATATATGTATATAAATCACAAGATAACATATAGATAATAAAAACATTTCTGTTTCATGCATGATTGCGTGACTTTTTTCTTTTTAAATCTACTATTGATTATCACAGACATACAAGTCCTAATAGTATCATAGGCTGGTATAATGATTTTCCAGTGAAATATTGCCAACTATCTTGCTAATTTAAATAATCCTCCAAGTGAATCTGTAGGTGGCAACCACCAACAGCTGATTAGCATTAGACTCGCTGTGACCACAAGCCAAGAAAGGCTTCATCATGACTTGAATGGTGATAATGCTGTTAATTTTTGGGGACAAATGGAAGAAAAAGAAATGCAATTTAACATTATGTTTGTGATAGTGTAGCCATGGCAACCTTCAAAGAAGTGCTCATGACCATCATGTTTTGCTTCCATCCATGTCATTATCATTGGAGTCAGTCACATCATGGGTTCAGCTGCAGATTGAGATCTGATTGTTGTGCTCAGTTAGTTGAGGTGGATGAGCCTCCGCTGGTGCTGTCCACGCAGATGAGAGCGAGAGAAGGCTCAGCAGGAGCAGCTCTCTGCTTTACTGTGAGCTTTCTAATCCTGACAGATGAAAGGCATTCTACATGACTGTCCTTTTCAATTTGTTCATATTGGAGACTAGGATGTCGCAATTAAACTAATCTGCAATTGTCAGCTTTTTATTTTTTTGCTTTAACACAATCGGTTGATAGAATAAATTAAAACCTGTATGTGTGTGTGTAACATCAGTGGAACAATCGAGAGAACTGTGCGGCTAGCTAGCTCACCTGAAAATATTAATATCTTAGAACGTGGAGCACCAGTCTTTTGAGATAGCTACCAAGCTGAGGCTAACATTCTTTATAAAATTAAACCAGTTAGTGAAATTACTTAAAGCAATGTTAATCAGCCATATACTGCATATTGCTGTAGCATCATTGTATAAACTCTTGTAACAGTAGTGAAAGCATTTTAGCCAGCAAGTTCGCTAACAAAGTTACCTAGCTCACACTGTGTAGAAGTTCGCAAACAACCATATGCCTCTATCTTCATAGCATTATTTTCATTTTCAAGTGCTTGTCACTTAGTCTTCATACAGGATCACAATGGAAATAAGACTTGGATGGTTAACTAAAAAGGTCTAAATTAGCTAGCTCACTTTTCTAGCATTCGTTTGCTGGCTAAAGTGCTTTAGCTGCTGTTACAGGAGTTAATACAGCGATGCTACAGCAGTATGTGATGAATAACATAGCGTGCACTGGTTGGTGTAGTTGTATGACAAATTTTAGCTTCAGCGTGGCAGCTAGCTGAAAAGCCTGGTGCTCAGTGTGTATGTGTGTTTTCAGTTAAGCCAGCTAGCCACACAGTCCACTCGATTGCTCCACTAATGTTAAACACATAAATACACACACTCTTACCCTGGACCAATGGTTGCTCTGGCTGTACATGGTCATGCCCATCTCCTTATCATATAAACCAGGGGTTCTCAACCTGTTGTAAGGTAGGCCCACTTCTGATTTTTAAAACATTTCTGAGGACCACCTTCCCATTCGATGGTTTTAGCGCCTCATTTGACAGGATTTCACCACATTCAACACACTGTGCTGTCATTATGATTCCAAATCCGAACGTTATGTTAGGGAACGTTAGCTAGCTAACAGCGGCAAAACAAAGTCTCAACCTGATGATGTGTGGTGATTGGCAGGTGATAGTCAAACCTAACTGGTCATTGAAAATGTGCATTTTAGTTTTTCATTTATGTGAATATTTGAGCACATTTGGATATAAAAAAAAAACTAGCTTTGTAAATTACCAAAAAAGAAATAAAAAAAATGTACTCTCACCATTTGACAGTACCACTGCCTCCGCGGCCCTCTAGGTGACGCTCTGAGGCCCACCACTGGTCCCCGGCCCACTGGTTGAGAATGGCTGATATAAACAACTGGAAAACTGGAAATGTGGTGAGGAAAATGAGAAATGTTGGGGAAAATAGGACATTTAAAAGATCAATAGAACAATTAAATAAAATACTGTTTTAATTTATTTTATCAAATAATTGGTGGATAAGGAAAACATAAAAAGCTTTTTGCTTTTTCTTTACCAACAGATTGGACTTTAAGGTATACTTTTTTACACTCCAGTTATATTTTTAATTTGTCTGATAATATTTTAGTACATTTTGTCAGTAGCAACTATTTATGTCATGATATAACAGTATCATGAGAAGGAGCACTTAGGATATGAAACGGTGGTTCACCAACAAGACCCTGATAACTGCAGCTCACACCGATACCTGCTAGATGATTTATACTTTGTAATTCATATGAGCTTAATATTCACATCATAAATGGATTATAATAGGTAAACTAGGACATATTACTGACACCATATCATTTTCCTATTTGTTAAATGGCAAATTTTAGCTCCATATTTTGACTGTGCTATATAAGTGTGTTTGTTCGGTAAATATTCAGCAGTTATGTCGTTTCCTTTCATGTACTGTATTGTGGTATATGTGCAAACAGTGCAGGCTGACAGGTTGTTGTTTTGGTGTGATTAACCTTTCCATGCGATTAAATTTAATAACATTTGTTGCGTTGTGCATAATTTATTTTGTCCTGTTCTCTGAATGAATAATGTAGAACACAAACACAAATTTCCCACGTGACTATTGAAATAACCTCCAAACCCCAAAATAGGCAGAGAATCTTAATATCCGTTCATGTATTCTATTTAATCCCACAATGTGAGCCTTTTCATTCACAGTAACAGAAAGTCTGCATGTGTGGGCTGAGAAAGTGTTTATATAAGCTCTTACATCCAAATAAGCTTTATTTGGTCTCATATTTCAACAGTGACAAACTAAAAACTGTCTTCATGTTCTTTTTAGAAACACTGTGGGTAGTGTGTGGGATGGTGGGATTTTGAAGTCAGACGACCTTTATCTGTCAGCAAAGAAGCTTCAAGATGTCTCTCTTGATGTTGTGATAAAGGCAGCGTGGGTCTTGCTTTCTGTTTTGTGACAGTGGCACAAGATCCCAGTCAATAATCGACTCACTTGGACTGTCACGACAGGGGGGTGTAAACAACGATGTAGTGGGCCTGAGGAAAAACACAGAGCCAGAGACAGGAGCACAAAGAGGGAGAGCCAAACAGGGAGCAGCTGAATTCACAGGGGAGGTATGATTACAGTAGGTGTTTTAACAGTCACAGAAATATCAGCTTCATTTCAAGTGAACAATAGAAATTGCGACTGAGGGCGGCGACTAGTAAAGCGCAGGGTGGTGAGGTATGTAATTGTGCGCTGATCATAACTGAGAGCATACAGTAAAATGACTTACATCTTCTCATCACAGCAGCCACACATCATGTGCTGCACGTGCCCTCGTCTCTAACATCACATCTTCAAACGGCAACACAAGTCAGATCAGAGCAGTAGGAAGCTGCTAGGATATCTGCATGTAAACACACCGCAGCAGGGAGAACAGGTGGCTACAACCTGCACATGAATCGAATATAGAAGTGCTTTCATAATGTGTTTTTGTTTTTTAAACAGATGAAAGCTCCTCCAGGTTTTTTTTTCTCTTATTAATGAGTCATTCTAGGCCGTGGCTGTTGACTTGTCAGCTAATACAAAAGTGCCTGCTGATAGATTTTCAAGTACTTTGAGGTTTCCATTAAAACTGAGTTCTCATGCAGCGTGGCGCAACATTTCAAACAAAACAGTCTGAAAATCGGACATTGGTTTGCCAAAGATGTTTTGTTGTGGAACCTTGATCTTGAAATTGATTAGTGTGAAAGACAATTTTAGAATAAAACATTCTTTGACAATCTACCAGCATGCACTATTAAGCCATACAGCATATAAATGAAACGTTTTCAAAATATTACTGAAGGGCATTCATGGATTTTCCAAAAAACAAGTGACTCTCATCTATCTTCCTTTTAGCTGAGGTCCCTAAGGCTGTCATAGTTAGTACTTCAAAGAGTGGGCTTCATCGTGTCGTTACTAGCAGCTACTGCTCCTATACTTTGTATTTGTCATATCATATAAGACAATATGCCCCAGGGCACAGATGGATAAAAGACAGCAAAGCCCTCCAGGCAGAGCCGTGTCACTCTTGGTCAGTTTCCATCTTTATTTAATTTTACACCTGCACCTGAACTTATATAATATTTGTTCCCATGCTGGAGATGAAGAGAGAATGTCTAAACAATGCTATCATTCAATTGAATTGAATTGTAACAATTACTTCCTAGGCTGCTCGCACACACACATGCACAGATATGACGGCTAATCTTTTCAATTTACAACTAAGACAAAGTAAACACCAGACAAATTCTGCTGAGCGGCAATTGTTATCAGCCTCATAGATATGGGTTAGAAGGGGCCAGCTACACCTACTAGTAGGTTCAGAAGGCCGTTGCTGGTCTAAAGCCTCGCCAATGCCTCCTGCCACAGCAGATCAACAGTGACCCTCTCTTTCAATAGATAGTATATAAAATACTATAGGGACTGCCCTTTCATTTTATATTCCAGACCGTTTTTTGTTACAGCTCTGTCAGATGAAAATGTAAGATAAGCTCAAGTACCCCTTCATTGACACCACCCGTAATGTTCAATATGTTCTTTTAAATGGATTTTTAACTTGATATTTAACATTATTAATTATAATATTGCAGCAGATATGGCAGCAAATGTAATCTCTAGCTGGATTATGTTCACAAAAATTTTTTTTTCGATTGAATGAAATGCTACATTTATGTATGGTACCCAAGTCATAGAGAGGTGGTGGAGGTGGATGGTGGCTGTACAAAGCGCAGGACTGTGACACAGTGTGTCTGTGGTTTAGGCTAGGAAAGATTGTGCTTTCAGCTAAATGTTAATGAATGCGTCATGTCTCATGCCCTGCAGACTTTTTTCTCTATTAAACCATGACCACAATCTTACCCCATGGTCTAAACATAACTTACAAAAATGTAATAATGCTGTAGTCACTATGAGCAGATTGTATAGCAAGGTCAGATGTTTTGCTGGAAAATAAATGAAATAAGTTGTCAGGGAACATTTTACTTATACGTTCTGTATCAACATTCTGTAGCTTGCAACGTATAAACGTTAATAAACAACATTTCCTCATTACTAATAGAAAACATAAGGCTGCATTATGTTTCTTTCAAAACATATTTGCTCTTACAACTTAGTTTTATATAAACGTAATTTCTAGGAGACAGGGTTGTATATATATTTTCCTTTTTACCAAATCATAATTTCTATTTTTTTTGTCAAATTAGCTGAGCTATTCCACTATCCGTGTATTCCCAGCAGTTGCAGGCATTGGGGCACACTACTGCTATAGGGCATTTTACAAAATACTACAGGAAAAGCAGCTTCCCAGCTGTCATATTTGAATTGCTTCACTGTATTTTAAGTAGGCACTGTGCAGCTATGGTATGTGGGAAAAAATATAGAATAAAAATACATATAAGATCTGACTCTATTCAGTATTAAAGGACTCAGGATCAGGAACCAAAAATAAATTATCGAGGGATCCTTACCTTTGACCGAGCCCTGTTACTTTACAATAAGAAATGTTAATAACAGTCTTTCAAAAGAAAGAAAAAACACAGGAAAAAGGCTCTGGTTTAGGGGCCCTGTGACTCCTTAGACCCCTGTGCCCAAGGACCCCCTTGTACCTTAGAGCTCCCCCTGTATCTCAGGTCCGTTCTGCCATAATACACCAAATTCTCTGCTGTGCTGTATGTTAGTTCATAGCTCTGTCTCAAGCTGACAAGATGTCTTTGATAGGATGTTTTGAAGAACATCTTGAAAGGTTTAAAAAACTATATATAGGATATATTCATTAAAATCATCCTTGTTTCAAGAGACCAGCAGGGCCAAACAAATCATACTATTAATCCTAAAAGCAGTTTGGGTTATCCCTGAACCCACACAGAACCACTTGGTCTCACTCTTTCAAAGCACCTTTTGAACGTGTGCTTGATGTCTAGATCTAGATATCTAATGCAGTCTGAACTACAGCACAAAGTAACACCTGTTTCATCTTCTTACTTCTTTTTTTAAAGAGGATGATTTTCCATTTTTTACAGAACGAATCAAGTGATTGTAATTCCTGTGTTTGCTGCTTGAAATGTTACATCGAGAGCACCTTACAGATGGTCAATAATGTTCTCTCCTGCTATCAGGCAGGATTCAATATGGGAAACATCTACAAGTAGGATATTAATAGGCATATGTCCAGTCATTGCAACAGGTTAGAGAGACCTTATTAACACTTTCTGTATATTTGGGAAGAAAATCGTATAGATAGATAATAAACTGGTGTGAGAAAATATAAACTGTTAATATGATCTGAAAAGACTCACTATATAAAGTCAATAATTGAAATATAATTGCTCCAGCCACTAGGATTTGAATGATGTTGGCACTTTAAGAGTTTAAATGCAATGAAATTGTAAATAGTTCCAACAGCTTAAGACTGCTAACTGCTGTGTCGATAAGTACTGGAGAAATTCAATTTCAATTATGCTGATATCGTTCATATTTCCTCTAATTATTGTATTCTAAGTGCATACATGACAGCAGTAAAACATCTTAACTACTCAAACATAACTGGCATGACTTTTTTATTTAGCCCTGCAGAAAAGGATAATTACTGTACCCGCTAAGCTCATAGTGTCACTTTGTAATGGGATTTGGATAACGGCATTCTGCTGAAATGAGACAGCCTGTAGTCCAAACAGGAGTTATGGTGGGCATAATGGATGATCAAGTTTATCGCTTAACTTTGCTTGAATGGTTTTATTTTGTCATCAGTGTGTTTGCTTCTCTCTCTTTTTCCATTCAATTCAATTCAATTCAATTCAGTTTTATTTATATAGCGCCATATCATAACAACGTTATCTCAGGGCACTTTGTCATAAAGAGCAGGTCTAGACCGACTCCTTATGTGTACAGAGACCCAACAATTCCCACCAAGAGCAGCACAAGCAACAGTGGCAAGGAAAAACTCCCTTTTAACAGGCAGAAACCTCGAGCAGGCTCTGGGTGGGCGGTCATCTGCCTCGACCGGTTGGGTTGAGAGAGAGGAGAGGGAGAGAGAGAGAGAGAGAGAGAGAGAATGAGGAAAGTGAACATGCAGTAGCACAGCACGGTTCATTCGGTGGCTTGACGTTTTCTCTATCAGCTTTTGTAAATGCCTCAGGCACCACATGACTCTTGAGAAATTGTAAAAGAGAGTAAAAGAGTTTATATTACCTCAAATGTGCAAATGTATAAGCAACTCAAATAGTGTAATTTGTCATTACCAGAGGGTCCGTTAGTCAGGTCATGAGTTAAGAAACTTAAGCACTTGCCTGCTGGGAAGACTTAAAGCTACTCTTTCAGGTCTGGTCTCATCACATCTCATCAGCTGAGACCAGGATCTTAACACTGAGGCTTTCATGTGTCCCATTCACTTGCCGTAGGAGTGTCACATCACGGCGCCTCGTCTTTTTTCTTTCATAACCAAAGGGGAATGTTCAAAACAACCTTCAGTGCCATTTTGTTTGGTTAGACTAAATTTATCTCACTGACGTATAATGGCACATCATTTAAATGCCATCTTTTGATGATTGGGACTGTTTTATGTTACGTTTTTCCCAGCCATCCCAAAAACAACTGACCACTGGTAACAAAACTCATCAGATCTACTGTAATCCAGTACAACAGTCTGACTATTTTTAGGCTGACTGATTTGTATCTTGTGTAAACATGAAATGATTGTAAATCAGCTCAAAAAGGGGTGTATTATGTAACACAGGGCCTGTCTAGTCTTAAAGTCTTACAGCCAGGCCATATTAGGCGAGAAGTAGATGAGAAGATCTACCTCTCGAGACTAGATAGGTCTGTATGATAAATATGTAGCACCAGCAGTAGGTTAATTTAGCTTAGCATAAAGGCTGGAGGCAGGGAGAAATAGCTAGCCTGGTTCTGTCTGAAGGTAACAAAATCTGCCTACCATAATCTCTGAAGTACCCTACTTAACACGTTACATTAAGACGTCATGTCATCACAGTGAGGTGGCCAGGTAACTAGCAGAGACTCTAGGAAGTTACTGCGCATGACAATTTTGTAGGATTAAACAAACAAAATATAGCATGTTAATTAGTGAGGTTTAGAGATGCTGGTTACACGGAGCCAGGCTAGCTATTTCCCACTGTTTCCAGTAATTGTGCTAAGCTAGGCTTCACTTTGACATCTGTTTTCCTTTGCAGCCTGCTTGAAAAATGGCATCCACAATAGAGTAGCAGTGATCCGGACCATAGCTACAGCAGGGATGAATGCTTCTGATGAGTCCTCCTACCAAGAGGGGGTGCTGCTGGGTAACTCCACCTGGGTTAACTCCTACTATCACCAAAACTACACCCTGCCCCCTTCTCTGCCACCAGACAAGACCAGCACTTCCAAACCTGCAGCATGTGAGCAAGTCCACATCGCTGTAGAGGTATAAACAGTATGTGTGGTACTTATCACCAAAATGCATTTTTTGGTTTTGTTCATTAACATAAATTTGAACTATTTTAAATATTCTGTTTTTAAATATTCTATTGTGCTCTACTGTACTTCAGTATGTTCTGCTACATTCAGTTAACGGTACACTATCTCTACACTATTCTACTGTAGCTCTTACCGTAATACTCTACTCCACTGGTTCCCAACCTTTCTTGGCATGAGAGTCTCATATTGATTCATTTTAATAGATTTAAAGTCCAGGCGAGGTAAAACGCTCCAGCATTTCTCAGGAAAAAACACAAACATTTGAGAACAGCCTGAAAAAAATTAACAAAATTTTGCGTAGCTGTATTTTTTTTCTTCCTCTTTCCTATCTTAATTATCCTGTCATCCCTCAGATTTTAGACCACGTTACTATTCTACTCTTTACTCTTCCATTCTTCTCTGTTACACTGTATTCTGCTCTCCTAAGGTCTTTCTGATCCTGGGTATCATCTCCCTGCTGGAGAACATCCTGGTCATCACCGCCATAGTAAAGAACAAGAACCTCCACTCACCCATGTACTTCTTCGTCTGCAGGTAAATGGTTCAGCTGTTGAACACACAACATAAAATATTTATTTAATATAGTTTTCCGTGCTTTTACATGTGGTGACCAGTAGCAGGATTAGCAAAGTAGTAGTGTATTAAACTTAAAGTGCCACTCTTCAGTGTGTATCCTCTATCTTTATGAAATACATCCAGGGCCGGATTGGGGCAAAATGAGCTGTAGGCCCCTAGTGAACCCCCTGTTTCTCCCTCTGTTTGTGCGTTGTGTATGTAATACTGTAATTTGATTAACCACAAATCAATTTAGGATTATGTACCATGTACCACCGTGGTAAGAACCACATAAATGAAAATAATAAAGGCCTTAAAACTAGACCCTAGGTAATAATGCTGGTGCCTCCTTAAGGCCCTTATCATTTCAGTTTATATTGTGTTTTCGTGGTGCATACAGTATTAGCAAACAAATCTGCACTTTGTGACGCTGAACCCAGAGCCTGTGGGCTTTCTTAGGGTCGCCAGCCCTTGGGCTTTTTCCTGCTTTTCCTGGTTGATAATCCAGTGTCAAAGTCTATACTGTCTCCAATGTACACGTTAATTGTTTGTGCAAGTTCATCTTCTTCCACCATTGTTACTACTTTCCAGTAGACCCACATCAACAGCAAATTGAATGAGACTGTTGATTTTTGAAATCACTTTTACTCACACTAGCAGTGTGGCTATATGGATGGCAATGTTAGTCGGTGGGTATGTCCACCACTTTGGTCCAGACTGAAATATCTCAACAACTGTTTGATTGATTGCCTTGAAATGTTGTACAGACATTCATGGTCCCCAGAGGATGAATCCTAATAACGTTGGTGATCCCCTGACTTTTCCTTTAGTGCCACCAACAGCTCAGCTGAACTGTGTGCTTAGTACCAATTAGCAAATGTTAGGATACTTACATGCTAAACTAAGATCACGAACATGGTAAACATTATACCTGCTAAACACCAGCATGTTAACATTGTTAACATTTGTTAGCAGTATTTAGCTCAAAGCATTGCTGTGCCTATGTACAGCCTGACAGAGCTGCTATTGTGGCTGCAGACTCTTGTTAATGAACTAAATCTAAATAGAATTGAATGGGTTTTGATGATTGATTTTGGGACTAACAAGTGTCCATATTTGGAGCTGCAGGGGTTGTTGTAAACTCCCACTGCAAGAGAGAAAGAAAGATAATTGGGGGCCAGTGTCACTTTGGTGTTTGGTTTCCTAAATAGGGGATCTCTACTCATCATAAATTAACTTTATGGCTGTGCCAGAGACTTGTGTTACAGGAGATAAAGAGTTTCAACTACCTGTTCTATGCAAATTTTGAACTGCAGAAGACCTGAATGAAAACACCACATATTGAAAGCTCAGTTACACAATATGTTTTTACACGCGCCTGAGGTGGCAATATATAAAAGTGAAGATTTGCACGTCTTGACAGCAACACATTTTTCAAATAAATCGTGATGTAGGATCAGTCTCTGCTTATTCTTCCCCGTACAAAATTACACAGTATGTGTTGCCAGAGGAAACAAAGAAATCCATGAAACTGACATAAATCACATATTAAAAGTGAATGAATAAAATGCCATGGTGAACCTAGAGTTATATAATAAGAGTTTCTGACATTCTTTTGATCTTATAATCTTGTTCCCTACTCAGAGCAATTACATAACTGTAGTTAATGGAAACACACTTGCATTTATTCCTGGCAGACATGTGGACTCATGACACATGACATGGATTGGATTGGGTGTGGCTCAATTTGACAGAATCAAAGAATGGCCTGCAACTCAATTTTGACGATAACACCAATCACTTGTGACTTTATTTGGATCTGAGCCTTATGACTTGAAATATTTAATCCCCTCCCCAAGACCAAAGCTAAAGAGTCTCAGTTGATGCCAGCAGCGCGTTCAGACACAGAGCAGACTTTTAGGTCACGGCTCTGATGTGGCTTTGAATGATTTCTTTGAGGTGTCTGGAGTGTATCACTACAGAGAATGGCAGACAGACAGAGAAGGTTACTGTGGGATGAGAACATTGCTATCTATTATTTGAAAAAGTATTTTATTTAATGTGAAATTGATAGATAAATAAATAAATATTCATAATACATTTGTACAGACATTCATAGTCAACAGCAATTGGATGGATAGCCATGAAATTTAGAGCTTAACCTAACTTGTTTGGTTGTTGCAGTCTGGCAGTAGCAGACATGCTGGTGAGTGTGTCCAACGCCTGGGAGACCATCATCATTTACCTCCTCAACAACAGACAGCTGGTGGTGGAGGACCACTTCATCAGGCAGATGGACAATGTGTTTGACTCTATGATCTGCATCTCTGTGGTTGCGTCGATGTGTAGCCTCCTGGCCATCGCTGTGGACAGGTAATAATGGAGGGAGGTGTGTATGGATAGATACAGGCACTTTTATCTCTGTCCTGAAATCCATGTACAGTATAACCTCAATTTTAGTACACAGATACACGCTCGTGCACTTGTTTCTTATTATTTCTCCAGGAGAACCTATTTTAAAGCTATTATATGAAATTTACTTTCTTACTTAAGAGTCACAATTCCATTGTTCTGTTCTGTCCTGAAACAAGGCACAAGGTCACTCTTTTAGTTCAGCTATTACATGAAAACAACACCTTACATAAGGTTGTCTAACAACAGAGGCTGTGCAATGTAATTAACTAACAAGAGCAGCATACTGGTGCCCAGAATAACTGTTTTTTTAGGTCCCCCTGTTTCCTAATAATGGGCTAGAAATGAAGTCGTGTAATGTGTAATTATAATTTCTTAAGATAATAATTTGGATCTAATTACCAGGAACATGGAGGCAACATTCAATTGGCACTCTTTCAATTCATTCCAGTGAATGAATACTGCAGCATAATGTTCTTTTATCAAGTACCCATCTTTTAGCCAGTGCACAGCAGGTCACCTGAACATGCGAAATGTAAAATTTGTCTTTCTGTGTGGTTGTAAATTTTAAGTAAACATAAAATTCAACAAAAAGTGTCGAACAAATAAATGAACATTTACTTGGGTTTAAATGGATCTCTTTTAATTTCTTCCAGACATTAGGATTTTAGGAATTCTTTTAGAGGAATTCCTTGATGGAAATTAACATGCTCTCTATTATCTCTGCCCAACCATGTAACTACCATATCATTTCCTGTTTCTTTCTGAAAGGGGCAGTCCACTGATTGTACACATGAAGTTTAGTTTACTCATCGTGAGGAGAACTACTCAGCCTGTTGTAAAATGTCTTGTGTGGCTCTGGAGGAGCTTTGTCAAGTCTGAGAAAATAATCCTGATGACGTCATAGTGATTTCATCAGGTTTATCTCGGCTTGGGTTGGGAGACAAATTTTTACAAATTTTTAACAAGAAGTCTGTATAATTTTTTATTGCATTATTTTTACTGCACTATTTTGAAAAATGTTGGTGTACCATGAAAGATGCTATTGAGTTGCAATATGGGAAATGTAGGCGCCAGTGTTTTTGGAGTTGGCCCCATGCTAGGGACTAAAAGTCAGAATTTTTTTTTTGGAATGTGTGTCTCATAACCCTCCTAGCTTGTTGGAACTGCAATACTAAATTACAGGAGTACCCCTTTAAAACTCAAATAAGTGGGTACACACATACATGTGCACTGCCTTAGAACACTGTTTCTGAGAAGCTTTCTAGAAAAGTATTACTTAAAATGAAGTGACACAGAATAACCATATAGCTGCAGTGACTACATAGGCTTGGTACTCAAAAATGACAAAGCAGTGTTATTTTGCACAGGCATATAATCTAACTTCTCTAGACATCTCAAAGGTCACTGCCCTCATTGGATTCTGCAGTTCCTCATTAGCTAGTAATTAGTAATTGTTGCTAGAAAATCATAGGTTACTAAGGTTACTTCAGAAATCAACATATGTTATTATCTACAGGTACGTCACTATCTTCTATGCACTGAGGTACCACAACATCATGACAGTGAGGAGAGCTGGCTGCATCATTGGGGTTATCTGGACCTTCTGCACGGGCTGCGGGATCGTCTTCATCATCTACTCAGACACCACCCCCGTCATCATCTGCCTGGTCTCCATGTTCTTCGCCATGCTACTCATCATGGCCTCCCTCTACAGCCACATGTTCATGCTGGCGCGGTCTCACGTCAAGCGCATCGCTGCCCTGCCCGGCTACAACTCCATCCACCAGCGGGCCAGCATGAAGGGGGCCATCACGCTGACCATCCTGCTGGGGATCTTCATAGTCTGTTGGGCTCCCTTCTTCCTCCACCTGATCCTGATGATCTCCTGTCCGCGGAACCTCTACTGCGTGTGCTTCATGTCGCACTTCAACATGTACCTCATCCTCATCATGTGCAACTCTGTGATTGACCCACTGATCTATGCCTTCAGGAGTCAGGAGATGAGAAAAACTTTTAAAGAGATCATCTGTTGTTACAGTCTGAGAAACGCCTGCACCAACATCTGTGCTCTGACGGGTAAGTACTGAGAGGCACAGACCGATGACACGATGGGTAGGATGACTGACTGAATCTGTCACTGGAGCATAACCATGAGAGTTTTTATCTAAATTTTATCAAAATACACTGTTTGACAAGTGGTTCATTGCACTTCTCAGCCAGTACAGTGTATAGTCAAGCACATTTTTGTCATATGTCCAGTCTGAACCGGACAGGGGACACTCACAGTACTATCTCCTAATGTATCCGCTATGTACACAAAGTGGCTGGTTTATTAGGTACATTATTTGAACACACAGCCAGGACCATTTGAAATGATTCATTTGAAAGAGTGTCACCGAAAAACTGTTCATGGCCTTCCTTTCATTCTAGCTGACATTTATTTTATTCTTCTGCTTTGGCCTTCTTTTTTAATCAGTGAGCTGTTATTACCGTCTACTGACAGGATATTTTCTTTTTCACTACTATCATTAGTAAACCTTAAATTCTGTTGTGTAAGAGCGCTTATATACTTGCTTTTAACTACTGTACATGTTAGCGTGTACATGATGGCTACCACGCATACCCAGTGTTGCTTTGGAGCAGCGGTTGTGCACGTCGTTGGATGAATGAACGCTACGCGCATGAATGAATGGTGGTAGGTGAAGTCAACAACAACTGGAGAAAGTTTTAAAGGGAACCTAATAGAGCTCGTCTGCAGTTGCCCGCATTTAAATGATGTATTTCGCTGCTGCCGCTTTTTGTGCCCTGATCTTAACATTAAAGAGGAACTTTTGTGGCTTTTACACATCAAAGTCTGTGTTTGAGTGTTGTGGAGTACTGCATGAAAGAAAAAGTTGGATGAAGCCTTTTGTGGCTGCAAAGGGAGCTGTGAGGAGCCTGACAAGTTGCTTCAAGTGATGTCACTTGTTAGCGTTGATTGGGGCTGAAGAAGAAAATGAAAGAAATCTG
The DNA here is from genome assembly GCA_002120245.1 of Maccullochella peelii. Taxonomy (NCBI): domain Eukaryota; kingdom Metazoa; phylum Chordata; class Actinopteri; order Centrarchiformes; family Percichthyidae; genus Maccullochella; species Maccullochella peelii. Next base: position 43,190 of record LKNJ01002103.1, on the reverse strand, counting down.
GAGGTGTGCAAAGAAGTGATCTTACCAGCACTGCCAGCATTTAGGCAGTAGTGTAGCGTGTTATTAGTGCCACAATAGCTCTTAAAGAGGAGGTTGGAATATACAGTACGTCGTCGTGTGAAAAAACCTGACTTTAACACAGGAGACTGCTGTTTGTTTCCCATTTCCTGCTAGTCTCGCATAGCCAGACCTATCACCACAGTTCGTTTTAACGCTGTGCCAGCGCTGGAGAAATGTCTGGTTGAACCCATTATCATTCTGGTATAGGGAAAGAAATCGCTCTGGCTTGTTTGTATTTCTTTTAACCAATGACAATCGTCTTGGACGGAGCTAAGCCCAGGATGCAGCGACGGTTCCCTTGCAAAATCGTGTAAACAGTAACATGCAGATAGCGGAAGGAGAGGAGAATTCGGACTGGAGTAGTTGGTCAATAGCAGGCTTAGACCCACAGCCTACTTCCTGTGAGTCAGACCAATTTCCTACCAACAGTCAACGTTGGTTTCTTTTAACCATGACCACAATCATTTCCTAACATTAAGTAACATTTAGTAAAGAGGACTTGTTGTTGAAAAATGCCAATTACATCTCAGACCCTCAGCTACGTGAGCACATTGTTAAAAAGCAAGTATATAACAAGTACCACAAAGGCAATCTTGTGTTGAATGAAAAAGAGGAATGGGAGTACAACACGCTCATAGTCTGAGGTTTTCAAATCAATATTTAATCCAACTATATAAAGTTCTTAAGATTCACTGCTGAACAGATCATTTTCCTCTAAATGTAACTAATAGACTGACTGTCCCTTTGGTGGATTATGTGTTCACCTCTAGCAACATAAGAAATCACCAGCCATTACTTGTCTTGGCCTCAGACATGTGTTACCTTGTTTGCTATCTGTAAGTGGGGAAAGGTAGGCTGCTGCTGAACTTGTGGACAACATCACAAGTCCACAGCCAATTTTCTTCCTCTGCTGTATGCCCTCCCTCCCCCTGTTGCTGCATTAGTGCTTCAGTTAACGAGCAGCTTCCTAAAAATCTGCCAACACCCGGTAGCACAGACGTTTCTGCTATGATTTGAACGCAGAGTCACCCGCCTGTATGTATCTTGTATCTTCACATTATAGCTGCTCTATTCTGTCAATGTGCCCTCTGATGATCTCTTCATATTGCCTGCCCGGTCTGTATTCAACTATATAAAGATGCCATAAATTTACACTTGAAATGTAAAAATGAATGTACAAACAGCTTCACAGTGCTCTCTGTAAGAGTGTGTTAGTGGTGCCTACCTCCCAACTGAGAAGCTTGACAGAACTTAATCACAAAATGCAACCATCTGCTGAAACTGCTTTTTATAAGTTAATGTTATGCATCATTTCTTGGTGGTAGAAACTAAACATTTGTTTTCCAGTGTTACATTGTAATATTTATTGCAAAAAAGAGCAAGCCATTTGTATTGTTTGTATCTTAAGACTGAACCATGGATTTTTATGCATATAGACAACTAGATAAGAGATGTCTGGAACGAACATGGAGGAAACAGTATTAAAAGGATGTGTTTTTCTGTATTGTGTTGTAAATGCATTGCTGTAGGTTCCATTAATGTTTATTGTAAGTGCTTTGCAATTGTGAGATCAAAAGAGCAAATTAATACGCATAGAAGTGTACACAACATGCTCCTACATGGAAAAGTGCTTTTATTAAAACCCAATGATATATATTTTTTTCTTTTTACTATAGGTTTATTTAATGAAGAAAAACTAGTATAGTTCCATTTTGCTTACTGTAATTTCACCTCCAACATGACATATCTGTGATATTGTTAATTGTGAAGTACTCCGTTCTTGTTCCCACAGAAACAGCAGCAAAAACATTGAATGTGATGTGACACTGGACAGAGGTGAAGACGACATGTTAATTGCATGCTCAGTCAGTCATTTGTACAGTATACGTCAGTATGTACAGTGAGACAATATTAAAAGCTGTGGGGACATATTTCATGTTAGTCAATAGTAAAGTGATGGCATGCAAAAATATAAATGTGAGCTGCAGTTGTTGCAGTGATGTGAGTGTTGGCCATGTTGCTTCAAATTAATTATTTTATTTGTATGTGTCTGAATAAAAGCAAAAGGTGGTGAAATGGTGAGCTGTTTTTATATTATTGTTTGCATCAGTGGCTGTGGTGCACTGTGGTCCTGTGAATGATGGAAATCATGTCATGATCCATGTAAAAAAAAAAAAATCCTTTGAATGAAATAGGTTCTGAAAAAGATGATGAGAGAAAAGGATGATGGAAAAGGGATGGATGGTTAGATAGCCAGCAAGGCAGAGAAGATGGACAGAAGGCATCTATCTAATGGAAAAAAATACATACAGAAATACTATGGTTTGCAGAAGTGCATGCAAGCACACACATGAACAGTCACATGTGCTCATTCAAACACAAACAAAACTAAATCTACTGGTGGCGGTAGCCTTGATGTAGCTGGCTTCAAATACAAGGTGGGAAAATGCTTGACCACCCACAGCTGTTCAGTTGTAGTACAGATATATGAATTGTTGACTCCCAGGTGTAAATATATGATATATAGCTACTGGTACAGAGCGCTTTAGAGGCTAATCTGTGCTCTCGGATTCATAATCTGTGCACATGGATTTGTAAATCGTGTGCACAGATTTGCAAACAACTTCTTTCTTCAGAGAAAGAAGCATGAAGCGTGAAGCAATGGAGCATTTATATGGAGTCTTTATTGTGCTTTTCACTCCAAAACCAACCTCCGTGAGCATGGATTGCAAAACCGTGGGCATGGTTTATGAATCTGAGAGCCCAGATTATGAATCAGAGTGGATTTGAAAACCAAGAGTACAGATTTACACATTTTTTTCTCAGCTGAGCTAAAGGGGGATCCGGAGTAAATAGATTTTCTTTATGAGCACCGCATCCAGTCTGAACAAAACAGCATTTTCCTGAAGGTGTGTCTGAGCTCAGCGCTGCGGAAGGCGTAGATGGCCGGGTCGATGAGGGCGTGGCTCATCAACAGCACCACATGCAGCTGGAACAGCGATCTGTAACACTCACAGTAGGGGTTCATGGGGCAAATCATGATGATGATGAGGTGGAGGAAAAACGGTGCCCAACACACCACAAATACCCCAAACAGGATGGTGAGAGTCAGGGCCCCCCTCATGCTGCTGCCCCTCCACCGCTGACGCCGAACCTTCTCCCTGCCGCTGGTGGGCAGAGCAGCGATTTTCCTGGCATGGAAGCGTGCCAGCATGAACATGTAGACGTAGAGGAAGCAGATAATTGCCAAGGAAACGACGAAGAAGACAACAAAGAAGATCATGATGAACTTGGAGTCGAAGAACCTCACCATGAGCATGGCTGCCACCCCACATGTTGTCCAAATGACGCCCAAGATGGCTCCTGTGCGCTGCATTGTCATGATGTTGTGGTATCGAAGAGCATGGAAGATGGTGATGTAACTGGAAGTGAAAACAAATCATTTTATTGTCTGCTCAATTTATATCTTTTGTTCTATGGAGTTACACTTGGATGCTTTACAGCTGCACTAATATTTTCAATTTTTTTTTTATTCCAAATCCAACTAACATTTAGTCATGCCTTTTTGAAGTCAAAAATAATGTCAGTGTGTTTTTTAAATGTATTATTAAGGTTTCTTAAGGAGAGGCTGGATACAGGCCTGTTTAAAATCGTCCGGGACCAGGCCATGAGCACTGAAAGTAACAGCAAAGTCTGCAGCCGAATTGCCATTTAAAACGCGTATACACTGTTTGCTTAGAACATGGGAATGGCAGAAATGCAGTTTATATCAAATAAAACCATTTTATGATCTGAAATAAAATCCCTCAGGAAGAGGGAGTTCATGACTAAACCCAGGGTTAAAACTTAATCAAGAGTGTGGCCCCGTTCATGTGTAGGAGAAGATACATGCTGTTTAGATTAAAAGATTCACATATAGTAAAAAAAATTGAGATCAGGATGGTCAACATGAACCAACCAATAAAATATGACTATGTCATAACTAAGAACAATAGAAGAAATAAAATCTGAAAATTCTGAAAATTATATTATTATAATTGGGTGAACATAATTTGGAAAAAGCACTTATGTCGCCACTTCTAAGCCATGTCTCAAGAAGAAAAAGTCCAATTTACTGGTTGAGATAAAGTAATTTAGGATAAAAGCTGTATTAGCCAGATACCTTATATTTAAGAAGGCACAGCTAACAGGAGAAGTGGAGATTTGCAGCATTTACTCTTCCGCGGTATGAGACATAGTTGTCACTTTGTTTGAAGTAATTTGATTGGCTGTAGCTCCTGTCACTGTTTGTTTTAAGTTTTGATTCACTGATGGCCTCATGATTGCTTTTTCTCACTCTAATGGTGGAACATGATTATCTAATCACCATCACATGTGTTACTAGGGTGTGGCCTATATAACATACCAGTGCCTGTGTCCTACTATGATTGTTGGTCTAGAAGAAGGCCTGAGGGCCAAAACGTCATCTGAGGCTACATCCACACTAATACGTTTTCATTTTAAAACGAAAATGATCTCTGTACACTAGTGTTTGATTTCCTTTACAGTCAGTGAAGTCAGTTTATCCTTTGATCAGCATCATGATGCCTTTGAAATGTGGATTCTGATGGATTAGTGGGCTGGGGATGAAATACATCCATACCATCACAGATTCAAATCCATCCATCCCTATATCAAATGTATGTACATTTCTGTGTGCTAATCCAAGCTCTACATACATACCGCTCCACAGCAATAGCCAGGAAACTGGCAATGGAGCCCACAAACGACATACACAGCAGGGAGTCCATCACATCGTCCAGCTTCTTCTCCGAGGAACCTTTCTTCTCCAGCTGACCCACGTTGGCAAACATAATCATCAGGTTCTCCCAGGTTTTGGTGAGGCTGGCGATGGTGTTGAAAGCCGCCAGGCTGCAGATGAAGCAGTACATGGGCGAGTGGAGGTTCCTGTTCCGTATGACGGCTACCACAACCAGCAGGTTTTCGGCCAGGCTCACTACCCCGATGATGAAGAAGAGAGGGACGGGGACCTTCACTTCGGGGCAGTCTGACCGGTTTACTGTTGTAGCGTTCATAGTTAACCAAGAAGGTGTTCTGTCTAGATAAAAATGTCTATGGAAACTACAACTACCTGGACATGTTAATGGTAAGTTCTCAAGATGTTAAGAACCACTTGAGGAAAAAGGTTTGTATGGGATTTTTAGTCTTATCTTGAGTGTTGGACTAGATTAACTGCAACTAACCTTAGATTTTGTCCAGGTTTGCCTCAGTTAGGTTATCACAATATCTCAATTTTTCCATCTCGCCTTAATCTTCTACTCTGTGCTCAGTGTAGTTTAGTGTAATGACCGGAAATACCCAGAAGTTCAGTGTGACCTTAAATGCTGGTGGTGTTGTCTGCTGATACAGTGTGCTTACTTCCTCCACTGGGCAATCACTCAAGGTCTAAGGTCAAATTGAATTCAAAATGTTCTTTTCACATACGTCCTACTTTCAGCTGAGGTGGGGGGTTGGTGGTTTTGGCACAGCTCAGTCATGATCTACAGCCATGTGGCCGCTCTGCTGTTTACACAAGGGACATACAGTGGATATTTTGTGAGTGTTTTGGTCAGACGGAGTGTTCATCCAGGGCTTACAGAGAGTCGGTTATTGCCTCTCTTAGAGCTTGGTAAAAATGCTTGTTTGATGAGTCACCTGTGGAAAGACAAGTTATTAGAATCCACAGGTATAGTCCTCCTGTTTCTGTTGAATGTGTTGCATAGATTCAATAACCTCCCTTCCAGTGTTTCACATGCTGAATTAAGTATGAATCATGTAGCATTTGGAGTTCATTATTTTCATTAAACCTGTATTTTCTCTTGGATGAGTAGTGTGACCTTTTATCCAAGGTCTGACAGCTCATCTGATAGAGGAGTCTGCCCTTCAACTTGAAAATGATCCACCTTTGTAGCCGGCAGTGTTCTTACAGTTATGAAACACATTAAAAAATGAACCTTTTCTGATCATCATAGTCATAATTACAATGAAGGAAATACTCTGTGATCTGGGCTTTGAGTCTGATTTCCTGCCAGGCTGCAGACTGAAGATTATTATAATTATTATATCAAGCTTTTATCCCAAAACCCTCTGATCCCTCTTTTCCTTGTCAATTCCAAAGCAGTCTCAATGTTTTCAGAATAATGAAAGGTGCTGCATTAAATTCAATAAAACAAACTTTTAAACTACTCTGTAACGTTGCAAACTTCATCACCACCTTTGAGTAATTTCTCATTGTAGAAATGACAGTACAAAAGCAAAAATGTAAAATAGAAATAGTCATTTGATTTTACTGTGCTTTCAGATAAATTTGCAGTTATGTCACAGTCATGAATTCTTGGAGCAGTGCATTGTTTGCCTCCTTATTTCTCAGTTGGAGAGAGAGGAGCATAACAATCAACTGCTAATCAAAGTGGAAAAACTGAGTGTCATCTTCAAATCTTCCTGTTTTTTAGTGTTTCTTGCCAGATGCTCCTGCTTTTCTAGGACTGAGTTCATAATCAAAACAAGACTAAAGAGCAACACACACTGGAGAGGTGTCTCAAGGAGAATTGCCTCATTTGCATCGAGTCAGTTGACGGCTGTAGTAGCACACATCACACGCGTCATACAGTTAGAAGTAGTGAAGGTACAGCAGCCGGGGTGTGCCAATCCGGGGAATGAAGGGGATAAAACTGTTGCTTTTCTGGAGATTTGACATGTTGCTCGGAATTAGACCTTTCTCACAGCAGACATTTTGGCATGTCATAGTGAAAAGCATAGGGGTAGTTGATAACATTAAAAACGATATTCCATTTAGGGGACCTAGTTCCAGGGTCCTGGTGTTGTGCATGCTGGCTCACTGTCATTTCTTACTGAGACACTTAATGGAACGGAGCCATCGTTAACTAAATTTGTTTTACCCCAGCATTTTTCTGCAATGATGAGTCAAAATGTCTGCTGTATAAAAGGCCTATAGGACCGTGGCATATTCTGTAAAGGGGCATTGCGGGAGGACACGCACCAAGATGCCGCTGCTTGGTGGGCTTATATATAAAACAATGGGCGCGGGTGTTTTGACGCAGGTCATACACCTTGAGTCTGTGTTGCCTTCAGAGTCTACAGTACACTAGTGGCTCTGGGAGGCTGTACTAAGGCAAACTTTGCTTTGAGCTACATGCAAACATCAGCATGGCAACATGCTAATAATGACAATGCTAACATGCAGCTATAATGTTTACCATGGTCACAATCTTTGTTTAGCGTGTTAGCATACTAACATTTGCACTAAACACAAAGAAATGCAGTGGCTGATGGGAATATCATTAGATTTGCAGGTATTTGGTCATAAACCAAAGTTTTGGGCAAAGTAAAATTTAGACCTGATGTTGGCGCTAAAGGAAAAGTTCAGAGATCAGCAAAGTTAATACAATTTATCCTGTGGAGAACGATGTCTGTACCCAAGTTCATGGCAATCCATTCATTATTTGTCAAGATGTTTCAGTCCGGACCAAAGCATTGACCGAACGACAAAACGGAGCCCTGCTGCTAGCTTTGATAAAACTTATTTTTTGAGCGTTTTGTTCCTCGGGTTTCACTGCACTTTCACGAAAGAAAAAGTCAGCATGATCCATGAGCTCAAGCCCAAAGACCAACCCACTGCTCATCTTTTTGATTAGTACAACATGAAAACAACCCCAATAATAACAGTTCTGACAGACGAAGCTGTGAAAAGGCCTGTTCATATTGTCTGTGTTGTTCACAGCCTCACAGGGATTTATTGACAACATAATGACAGAGAGTGAAATTATCTTCACTGGTGGTGTAAACAGTTCAGGAAATAATTTCATTGGGTTTTGTGTGTCTCTGGGTGTGCGTGCGTGTATGTGTGTTAGTGAAGGACAGATTACAAAAATCACAAAGTGTGCTATTGCTTATGCTTCCGTTTAGGGTGTTTGGTTAAAAGGTAATGTAAGGATATTCAATCAGTACATCTTTAATTGTTATTATCATTATAGTGTTTTGAAAATTGTCAATAAATACAAATGCTTTGATAAATGCAGGTTTTATTTCATGAAGTTTGGATTTAAGTTATTGTTAGATTTAGTATTCTGGGAAATTAGTGAAATACCTCTACCGAATCTGCATTGTAACATCTCCCAGATGTGCATAAATGAAACAGATGTTGCATTTTCCTTAAAATGTTTATTTTAAATGTTAGGAACAAAGTTGTTTAGGAATCAAAATTCAGGCAAACATTGCAACTGATAAATACTAAACAATACTAAAATATCCCTTTCCCCCAAAACCCCCCAATAAACTAAAAATAAATGATGCCATTGCACAGAATAAACATAAACAATGACACTAGCATCCAAATAAAAGTGCAAATGATAAAAACACATAACAAACCAATAATATACATAAATGTCTACATGTAACACTAAGCCCCCTTCATGACCATTGTGGGTCTGTTTCTTGTGAGTCAGCAGGCTGGTATCCCCTCACTAGCAGAGATCTGCATGATCACAGTCTGATGTCTTCACCATCATCTTCAAGACATCTGCTTCCTGGCTTTTTTAGAAGCAAAGTTGTCGATGATGTTGTCGTATGATAGCTGCTTGCCAATCTCCTGATTGATGCCGATTGTAGCAAGTCCACTGAGGCAATCTTGTCCCATGGATGACCTCCGGTAGGTCTTAATGAGCTTTAGCTTTGAAAAGCTCGTCGCACTGGTCGGACAATACCTCACCATCCAATTTTTTGAAGTTAAGCGGCACTCCAAGTCTGGCTCTCACCAAGTGTTTCAAACCTTTCCTCTAATGCCTCAATAGTGGTGTCCACAACCACATTAAAGAATGCAGCTCCTAGCCTCTTCATGGCATCTCCAATAGGCTCGTCTGGAGCTTCATATGCAAAGTGTTTCCTTGTGCTTCTAAGCCTCTTCTCTTTAAGCACAGCCTCCACATTCATCTCCTCATATATGTCTTCAGCAGAGGCCTGAGCTGCAGTACGGCTTGTGTCTCTGTATCTTGTCAGTGAGGTTTTTGCCTTCATGAGGAGGTCAACTGCCACATCAAGCTGCATTGTGGCAGACTGCAGGAGCTTGCTCACGTGGTTTACTTGGTTGAGGATATCATACCATACCACTGTGCAAATGTGGAAGCGGTATGACCCAACCTCCTCTGCCAAAGCTTGTGCTTCAACCTTGGTCAGGGCTTCTGTGGCTTTGTCCCCAACCTCCAAAAGTGCCTCCCTTATGTTTGGGGCCTGGTACCGCACAGCCTCTATGCTGGTGACATGGTCCTCCCACCTCGTTTCACTCCAGGATTTCAGTGTCAGAGTCACATGGTCCTTCTTTGTGGTGCTGCTGAGAACAGGTTGTACAGTTTCTGTACATTGCCAAAGTAGCTGATGACATCTGTGGACCCTTTTGTTGCATCAGCCACCACCACGTTCAATGTATGTGCCCTACATGGATTGAAGCCATCAGCTCATTTTGGATCACATCTCCTAGATAGCTGGAATGACTGCACTGCCCACTTTCCACACAATCAATGTGCTGCTTCATGACAGGCTCAAATTTGTCAAGCAGCTCAATCTCTTATAAGGAGTGTTCCATTGTGTTGCTAGGGTAATGTGATTGCAAGATTTCTCTCAGCTAGAGATTGTATGATAGAGATCAAGCGGGTCAGGACATCTCTCCAGCGCCTCTTCTCAGCCTTTAAAAGTGTCCTTTTGGCTTGATCTGTGGTCCTGCCTGTTTGTAGACACAGTTCCAAATCCTTCCATGTTGCCATGTGGGTTGTATGCTCTGGACTGCTATTATGACTTCTCAGAAGTATGCCTATGTTTGTCCAGTTAGAAAGTCCCTCCTTCATTAAGTTATATTCCTTTCTTGAGAATAACTTGCAACAAAAGTAAAGTGCATAGTTTTTTCTTGAGTAGGTAAGCCAGGCCCGCTTTATCTTTTCCCCATTCACTAATGTCCTGTAGAGATAATGGTGATGGAAGCTTCTACCATGAAACGTGAAATCTGGGCTAACCTGAAATGGTCCTCTACCTGTTAGGTCTATCCTGATTGAAACTGAGGGCCAATCACCTGGATCAATTGGTTATCCAGAAGCAGGGCGTGGTGCTCATGAGTCCGCAGGTGGAGAAGATACACCTGGTGCTTGTCGGTCAGTAGGTGGAGATGATGGCCCTGGTATCCCCTCACTAGCAGAAACGTCTGGCTCTGCTTGAGCTGGCCCTCCAAAGTATTTGAGAAGCGTCCCTGCAGAGACAAAGATCTTTAAGTTAATAAACACAGTTTATCAAAAGTAAGTATTATTCATATTGTATTACTACTGAAATTCAAAATATGTTACTTATTATAATTTTGGTAATCCTTTCTATGAAGCCCACGTCTATAATGAATTATAAACATACTTATAATAGTAATAATGCATTATAATCTGCATAATTACATGGTACAACATAACAGATGCCCCGGGGCCAGTAAAAGTTTATGTAGGGCAAGTTGATTGGCCAGTCACTGGAATACTGATCATGATCATAACACATTATAAAGCATTTTATAATGACTTATAAGTTCAAGTATCATAATACTTCATAATTGCTGGTCACTCACTTAACATTGTTTCTGCAAGGATCATTGTGTATTAAAATTCTCATAGTTGTAATACATTATAATCATTTTATAATGTATTCTAATCCCGGTTATAATGCATTATAATGTGTTACTCTAAGTGGTCATTGGGTGCTTTAAGCAAAGTAATAGGGATATTTCACTGTAGTAGCGACCACTACCTGTCCCTGTCATCTGCTGTCAACCACACCATAGCCTCCCAGGTGTCAAGCTCCTCATTCATGTCCATTCATTTTGTCACTTTTTGTTGCCTTACAGCCTGAACTTAAAACATATCAGGCTTTATAGCTACTACACACAGTTAACACAGGGCTAGTTTAAGGCACACCACTCGAGCATGGCCTGCTGTCACCCTCTACTGGAGGCATTGCAATTTAACGCTTATCTGTCGACCCACACAGCACAAACACTGCAATCCACACGATGCCACCAACTTAAAGGTGCAATATATGAGATACTGAACATTAAAATAGCACCAAACAGCTATTTGCTGTGTAAAGATATAGTGGAGTAATGGCGTCCTGATCAGAGAATGACGTCACACTCCCTCTGTGTGTGTTGTTCTCTGAGCTGCTCTGTTCTTTGTTTTGGAAGCCGGTCCGGCCGCACGTACATGTTTATGCATTTTCGTGCATGTTAGTGCATGTTAGTGCATGTTAGTGCATGTGAGTCCCTCTGCATTATAAAGAGACTGAGAGAGTGACGCCCATGCAGCATTGTAACAGCGAGATGGCAGACTGCAGTTCAAAGCGTTCAGCTGAAGGCATTCATTCATTCAGAGCTGGCTCTCTCACTGCCCCCCCAGTCTCTCTTCCCCCTCTCCTCTCTGTACGCTCATGAAGTAAAGTACATTTCCCCTCCAGTCAGCAGTCAACATGGACGAAGAGGGACTATACCGAGAGAGGTCGACACCTCCGCAGCTAGCTGCTGCAGACAGGTTGGGAAGCGAGAGTGAAGATGAATCCACTTTTTAATCCCAAAAGTTTAAACAATAAACTCTCCTCCTGCCGGTAAACGGCTGTAGATCAGAGTAGAATCCGGAATTACTCCAGATGTTTATTCCTCTAGAGGCTCCGGCTCTTCTCCCGGCTCTCTCCTCCAGAGCTCCCCAGCGCTCAGCGGCTCTGTCCCTCCGCTCTGCCCGGTCCCCCCAACACAACTCTCTGCAAAGCCCTGCGATACATGTGAAGTTTTTGCTATGGTTGAATATTTACTATTACTATTTATTTATAGACTATTTTTGTTTTGGTGAGTTTCATTTGTTTCTGTCGAGTTTGAAGTGTGTTTTATGATCTGTTAGGTAAAATTAGTGTTTTTGACAATGGAGTCTGGTGGCTTTGAGGTGAGCAATATAACAGCTGTTTCTGATTAGGGGAAGGTGGAGCCAACATGCCGATTTGTTTTGGTCTGAGGTGCTGGTGCTAGTGCGACATCTAGTGGCAGCGAATATCGTATATAGAACCTTTAAAGTGAGAATTATTTGACTATCCTGCTTAGGATTGTAGTCTAATCTCCCCAGCAGCTCTCCCTCCCCAAACAATCAAACACTCCTAAAATAACATTAGACAATGTGGCAACTATTTAAAATATGGATGGCACCCAGTTGGTGTTACCGTTGCTCTCGTGGGCCGGCCACAACACGAGGAGCGATAGCGGCCACTGCACTCTCTATGGCCTGGCCCTGACTATCTACAGGAGGCGGCGGACCTCCTAATTTGGCCGGTTTCATCACCGGCAGCCCTAAATGGTTAAGAACGGCACCCTCCCTCCCAAAGAGTGCCGAGCTGCCGCAACACGGTGTTCTCCCGCCTGCTATCAGACACACCTGTTGTCAGTTCAGTCAATCAGTCCTGCAGCCCGTTCACAACACAACACGAAATACACTCTCCATAAAATATGCTAAAAGTGAAATCAACGTCATGAATGTCTTACCTTTCCTCTGTGAGCATTTATCTTCTTCAGTTTTCTCCTCTTTTTCTTTTTTCGGCGCCAATAGGGTATGTCCTTTTCGAGGCCACCATCACCATCATCAGTGCCATTAGTCTCCTTGTAGCATGAACGTTTATATATATATATATATATATATATATGGAGCTGCCCGAGGATATCAAATTGTTGGAGCAATTTTTTCAGACCTCATCAAAAATTTAGCATAGAGCTATTGACTTAGATCCCTTGATGGCAGTTCTAGGAATTATGGACTAACATATTAAAAAACGCAGAATAATAATAAAGGCCAGGGTATGCTTGATATGAATTAGTTCATACAACGTGTTGTCTGATCATGTCTGAAGAGGTAGCTTGAACGGCCTTTTCAATGGTGGGACGAGATACGATAATTACTTGCATTACATTACTAATGCAAACACTTTCTTTCCACTCCAGCCTTTTCTCTCTCTGCCCATCCCCTCCCCAGTGCCATAACCCATACACATCTTATCTTCAGTACCTCCCTAGTTTCTCCTCTCCATCTTTTTTCATGTGGTGAAGATCAAACAGCTGGCTTTACAATGACCTACATGGTGCATGCTCTTTCCTCCCACGCTGCATAATGAGAAAGACAAAGACCTGCAGCTTTAGTATGCACAGCAATAGCGCTTAACTGATATCATTTGGGCATTTGGGCAGAGCAGCAAGTTTGATTAGATCACTAAATGTCATTAGCCGGAAAAGGTAAGAATGTTTGTGCATATTTGGCACTACATGCAGCTGGAGTCTAGAGAAGCAAAGAAAGGGTCAATAATGGGTGTTTTTTTTGGCAGAAATATAATTGTAAACCTTGCACAGTTCTCAGAAATGGGCTGGAGTATAAAAGCCCATGTCTATTTTGTTTCTGTTTCCCTGAAATGTATCATGAGTCCTATTAGAAAAGTTGTTTAAGTGAGTCATGACAATGGAACAGCTGTCACTCAACAGTGAGCTCCCACTGAAAAGATGATCAAAGCCATGTGAATCAGCCAGAACTGCACAAAGAGGGAGCAGGAATGGTAATGGAAGGAGCTTAAGTTATATCTAGATAGAGTGTCGGCCCTATCCACCTTTGCTTTCCATCTATTCATTATACAGTAGTCTCAGATCTTAGCTGTTATTTATTTATTTAATGTAACCTTCCAGGTTTGCCATGGTCAGACATACTAATTTGAACACTTTATTATGTAGATACATTAGGCTTTAAAAACTCGAGACATTGGGTTTCTGGTACTTACAGCTATGTGAGCATGCACTTACAGTAATGCACTCCTATATTCTGTATTCATAAACAAAACATAGATGAACATTTATTTTGACAGACCCTGCTAAATCCTTCATAAGACATTGTAAATGTAAAAGCTTGAATTAAATGAAGAATCATGTAAAAGCCTTACTTGTTTTTCACTCCGCTGCCAGCTGCTTAAACAACCTTCTTGTTTAGAGGCCTTTTAGAAGATGATTTTTCTTTTTTGTCATACTTTTTGCAAAACATCTCACAAAAGGCACTGATATAAGAGCTGAAGTGAACCTATCTTCAAGAGGGTTTTATGCAGTGGATTGGATGTACGTGGGAGAGACAGGGAACACTGTTGTTGTAGCCTTGAAAGGCTGCCTCACCAAGGCTGTGACGCATGTTATTTCGTCCATTTTGTTGTTTTCCTTTTTAGCCAGTATGTCCATTTATGATATCAGCACAAGGACGGTCAGTGTACTGACCCACTCCCTGCCGGTCTCTCTTTTTTCTCTCCCTGTCTGACTAGACAAATACCTAATTTTGTTACATTTTGATAATTAAATGAAATAACACCTGGTGCTGCAGAATGATTAATTGCAAGTCTTCCTGCATGTGGATAGTCGCCATAAATTCAAAATGTGGTATGCATACAGTGTGTTCACAGCAAATGATTTTAATCTTGCTCAGGTATGGTGGAACTATTCCCCAGTAGCTAACTGTGTTTAATCTGCCAGTTGACTGTTTGCTAAACCTCTCCCCCGAACAGCTATTGACCTTTAGTTTAGCAACCGTAATTACGCCTGGTCTGTCAAGTTTTGGTTTTGTCCACATGCCACAGTGGTGTGCATTGGGCTGTAGTAAAAGAAATACTGTAGTTTAATAGTTTAAAGAGTTCACTACAATACAAAACATGTGTTTTTTTATTTTTGTGTCTTCTACATGGATCATCACCTGGTGAAGATGCTGTCTTTTTGCCTGAAACATGCAGCTTTAGTCTGTCTTTTAGCATGATATTGTGTATGTTGCCATTAAGTCCATATTCAAGAGCCCTTTTACAAGTTTCTAGTTTTAAAACGAGTCAGTTTGAAACATTAACAAGTCAGCCACAGACAACATTTCCATCCAACTCATGGAGCTAACATTAGCTTAATTAGCTAGCTAGTAACAGCTGATAAAATCTGCTAGCAAAATGTGTCATTCCAGCCAGCAAAATTGATGATTTGGAATTTAGAAATGGGATGCTGCTTTTTTCTACCTCTGTCTGAAATCAAGACCTATTGTTTCAAAAATGACTATACATTAAATCTGCCACCGCTATCATTGTTAGCTGCAAATGTACTGTGTGTGAATGGAAAGCTTGACAAGCGTAGCAATTGCATCTTAGCGAACAATCAAGTGCCAGCAGAAATAAACAAAGATCCAAAATTTAGCAGTTGGAAAAAACATTTTCTGCTGCAGCCTTACTTGTCATTATTACAGTCTATTCTTGAGGAGCAGATAATTTCGAGGCCTCTTTCATATCATCATGCTGTGATTTCTATCCATGATTGAAAGGCTTGAAAGGAACATTTACAAGTTGTAATGAAGCAACAAATGCTCACATTTGAAGGGAGACTAGCAATAATAACTTTTAAGCTTGAAGAATCTCCATAATGACAGGGATGAGTCAGAGTGTACTGACAAAGTGGGCCATCAAACACTGATTTCAAAAATAGTGTAATAATGTTATAATAATTTTGCATCATTGATCAAGCCTCAAGCCTCCCCAAGTACTTTTGAAAAAGGCTCCCTGACCTTCTGCAAATAGCCCCGCTGGGCTGATGTGCTGAGAGAAAAGCATTCCAGAGATTGCATGGTGAAAACCGTGAGAGTCTATCCTTGTTTGGGAGGTCGGATAGAAGAGCTGAGAGACAGGTAGCGAGGGACAAACATAACAAAAATGTGGAGGTAGACAGGCAGAGATAGCAGCAGATAGAAAGTGACATAGTGTCATAATGACATGTCATAATGGAAGCATGTGTGAGGAGGAGATGGAAGGCAGACAGGATCAGAAAGTGGTTGAGTATGAGCAATGGTAAGTCACCTCCAGGGCTTCTTCATTCATTAGATGTACACATACAGACAAACATGGGACATGAATATCTCACCCCCTGCTTGTCTGAGTGGACCCTGTGGGAAACTGCAGACAGAAAAGTCAATGTCAATTGCCCAATGTCATAATTCTGCATTTGAATGGCAGTTTGGCTGGAGAGAGAAAGCTGTGTGTAGGTGTTTAAAGGTTTTCTTCTTGATATAACAAAAATATCCTCAGTTTTTCTCTTTTGATTTTCCTTTAGAGAGCAAAGATGGTGCATATCACACTTATAATTAGGTAATGGAACCAGAATCGCAGTCACTTTATTTTTTAAGTGCCATGAGGTACAGGAATTTAAATTGGTTAGGGTGGTGCAGGTTCATTTCAACATCTCATATAACAAGATAAGTTTATAGTGGCATACACACACAAGACATAGAGACATGTTATTTAGTGCAAGAGGAATGCAGGACATAAAACAGACTGCCTGTATGTGTCACTGTATACAAAAAATCATGCTATAATTATTGAAATGATAGACTGAAACTAAAATAGTATGTGTTGAATATGCACTGTACAATGATGAACTACTACAAGTAGTTCACAAATAACTCTTAATCAAGGACTATATAGTATATAATCATTAGTTACTTGTGAAAAGACTTCCAGGTACCATGTTAATGACATATTTTGTAAGGAATAGTTCATAGATATCTGTGGATCTACATACTGACTACTTTCATTAAGGGTAAAGTTGGCAATATTCTGTATTTTTGTTCTTGTCAACAAAATCCATGAGAAGACCAAAACCAACAATGTTAGTCTGTCCCTCAGTACTTCCTGATGTCCCTACCCTGTCTTTGACACTCCCAAGCCCATTGGTTCCTACTGACAACGTAAATTTGTAAAAAAACAAACAAACCTGTAGTTTAGAGCAAACATTACTCAAGCAGGAGTAAATATATTTGTTGGGGACTACTTTGAGCTGCGGATGAATACACATTTGGTGCACTAAAGCAGGACAGTGTACATGGGATTGAGTCCAAATAAACTACAGTGTGTGTGTTCATGGTAATGAAGGAACAAGTCACCCAGTGCAACAGTGTGGCTCACTGATGTGTTTTTAAAAGTTGTTGGACAAAAATTGAGCTCTATGGCACAGAGGGAGAAGATATATCACATTACTTGTTAGTAGGATACATTCATTGTTGCTTTTGATCTTTTCATGGTATTTGTTGAAATTAAGAAACATATGGAATATCATCAGACTTATCCTTTAATGAGTCTTCATGATCAACTCTGAAACAGCTACTGAGCAGCACAAAACAAGCAACTACTCATTCATTTCTAATTACTTAAATATGAGATATTATTTTTGTCCCCCCAACTAAAGTGGTGCATCACACTGAGAGGTAATAGTAGAATTCAAAAATACAATGAAACAACTAAGATTGATAAGGCTGAAGCAACAATGTGACATTAGGTTTTATTGATATAAGTTTTTGAGTGCAATATTTTCAAATTTGCCGGTAGTCGATATCTGCCATTTTCACAAGGTGGAAAATCCTCTGAAACATCTTTGACGCAACAGTGGGACATTATATTCTCCACTGACACAAACAGGAATAATATATATTTAAGTTTGCTGTACATGGTTACTAGGCCAGCTCTATTTGATAGGCTATTAAGTAAAATATCAGGAGTAGCTTGTAAGAGATTAAACAAATTTTAGGAGAATATTTAGGAATTGCACTTGAGAGACTCTGCAAGGCCTTTGTAATGCTTCTTCATAAGAAACTGATTAGTGTAAGAGCACTTCTTCGAATTCAACCCTACTTTTAATGGGTCAGTGGCATTTCCCAAAGGAAAATAATTTGGGACAGAGGAAATAGGCAGAAGAGAAGCAGACTGTGATGCAAAATGAAAGGATGTTTTCGGTGGCTGACCAGTACAATTAAAGGGGGACTTGATCTGAGGTACTGAGCTTTCTCATTTCCTGAGAACATAATACGCTTTATTGACTAAACTGAAGTGGTTCTCATTTTAACTTAGGGTGAGGCTGAATCCAGCTTGATGCAGCTGATGTAGAAGATAGGGAGATGATTTAAATTAGATATTTAAACCATCTTTTCCAGGCTGAATACATTGTTAATTTACATTGCATGTGTGTTTTACATTTTTTTAACAAAATCAGTATAAAAAGTTGAACGTTTCTGACCTGAACCCTTGGGTGCAGACACAGATGCAAGGCAATAATGAAGAAAAAGCATCATATTTTGTGTGAAACCGTAGACCTTACAGCAAAAATATTACAGTCAGTAATCTTGTTAAGCATGCACACCATCTTGGGTTAACATTTCATTATATATATTTATATTAAATGAAATACAAAACGCTGCAAAAACAGACAAAATGTTCTTTAGACTAAACGTAACTGCACAGTTACTATATTTTCTTCATATGATGTATTAAAATATGTTTATGCTGAGGAGGAGATTTTCTATTTTCCTCATGGCAGACATAAGAATCCATTTAAGACTCTACTCTCTTTACACGACACCTTTATGTTGACAGAACTCATACTCAAGTCCTGCCGGATGTGTGGTGTGAAGGTGGACAAAGATTCTATGATCTAATGCTCTCATATTTGAGTCCAACATATGTAGGCTGACAGGTATAGTACTCTGCCTAAATGTTTTACAAATGCTGTGCTTTGGAGTAAATATAAAACAAATTAATAGTAAATTAGCAAATAATCCACAATAAAAAAAGAAACAAGAAATGATTTTGCAAAATCCTGTGTTGCACTTCATTTGACAATTTCAATAAGAGTGTTGTCAATCTCCATGTAGGCTGTAGGCCCAGTATATTTGATTAAAGGCCAAGAGCAGTGAGTCATACAGTCATACAGAAAGAGTTGTCTGTATGGCACTGCCCTCTAGTGATGGCTATGAAGTTATGAAGAGGTCTGGAGTAATGGAGCCCTCTTTCTTTTTTGACTTCTTTTTTTAATGCTTTATTACACAATGTTATAATTTATAGACAATAACACATTCTAACCGGCACATGTCTGATCAGAACAACATGAACGTTTAGAAGTAAACTAAGGATGAAACATGAATATCAAAGGAAAAATATAGAGAAATAAATAATAGACCATAGACGTATGGTCAGGTTCTATTACAGTACAATAATATATAAAGTCTTAAGCTTCACATTGTAGTTTTTGGTCACTGTAATTGTAATTATTGCAAAACTGTATTCTAACATACACTCACCGGCAACTTTATTAGGTACACCTTGCTAGTACCAGGTTGGACCCCCTTTTGCCTTCAGAACTGCCTTAATTCTTCGTGGCATAGATTCAACAAGGTGCTGGAAACATTCCTCAGAGATTGTGGTCCATATTGACATGATAGCATCACGCAGTTACTGTAGATTTGTCAGCTGCACATCCATGACGCCAATCTCCCGTTCCACCACATCCCAAAGGGTGCTCTATTGGATTGAGATCTGGTGACTGTGGAGGCCATTTGAGTACAGTGAACTCATTATCATGTTCAAGAAACTAGTTTGAGATGATTGATGATTGAGCTTTGTCACATTGGTGCGTTGTCCTGCTGGAAGTAGCCATCAGAAGATGGGAACACTGTGGTCATAAAGGGATGGACATGGTCAGCAACAATACTCAGGGAGGCTGTGGCGTTAAAACGATGCTCAATTGGTACTGAGGAGCCCAAAGGGTGCCAAGACAATATCCCCCACACCATTACACCACCACCAGCCTGAACCGTTGTTACAAGGCAGTTTGGATCCATGCTTTCATGTTGTTTACGTCAAAATCTGACCCTACCATCCGAATGTCGCAGCAGAAATCGAGACTCATCAGACCAGGCAACGTTTTTCCAATCTTCTATTGGCCAATTTTGGTGAGCCCGTGTGAATTGTAGCCTCAGTTTCCTGTTCTTAGCTGACAGGAGTTTTACCCGGTGTGGTCTTCTGCTGCTGTAGCCCATCTGCTTCAAGGTTCGACGTGTTATGCGTTTAGAGATGGTCTTCTGCATACCTTGGTTGTAACGAGTGGTTATTTGAGTTACTGTTGCCTTTCTATCATCTCGAACCGGTCTGGCCATTCTCCTCTGACCTCTGGCATCAACAAGGCATTTTCGCCCAGAGAACTGCCGCTCACTGGATATTTTCTCTTTTTCTGACCATTCTCTGTGAACCCTAGAGATGGTTGTGCGTGAAAATCCCAGTAAATCAGCAGTTTCTGAAATACTCAGACCAGCCCATCTGGCACCAACCACCATGCCACGTTCAAAGTCACTTAAATCACCGTTCTTCCCCATTCTGGTGCTCGGTTTGAACTTTAGCAGGTCGTCTTGACCACGTCTACATGCCTAAATGCATTGAGTTGCTGCCATGTGATTGGCTGATTAGATATTTGCGTTAACGAGCAGTTGAACAGGTGTACCTAATAAAGTGGTCGGTGAATATATAATATAAGGGTTCAGTAGTCTGACTTAACAAAATCAAGTGGGTAGGTTCCAAGGTTACAGTTTGTTTAGTGCAAAATTCATTTTTTGTGTTGTCACAGGCAGTGTTTTCTTACTGAGCTGCGGTGGAGGGAAAGTAACATAAAGAGGGAATTTTGTACTAGAAAGACTTTAATCTTGGGAGAACACTGCATTTTACGGTTAGGCTTTGTGGATTATGTTTCAATTATTTCAAACAAATTATATGTTAGTTCTCATTTGTACAAACTGGATTTTTTGAAAAAGTGACAGCCCTAGAAGACAAAACTTGATATGTCTAACTCAGATTGATGAAGCCTCATACATTAGCTTTGGTTAAACTCGGAATGCATTTTCTGCACACTATGAGGACTGTAGATTTTGTTCCCCATCTCTTACTTCAGAATAACTTTAAGAAGGGACCTCTTCACAGCCAATATGGGGAGAAGTGACAATTACAGCAACCAAAAACTGTTTCCATGTATATATGGGCATGTGAGTATTGTTTCAAGACAGATTTGACTGGTGTTCTCAACTTGGACTCATACAGTTCAAGGTCCTACACAGACTCAACTTCTCTAAAGTCCAGCTGTCTGAAATATATCCAGATGCAATAGATGCCATGCTTCTTCGTGCCATTTAAGCCACATGTTTTATTTATGTTTAATATTACATACATTTTGGGAGGACTAATTTGAGGTCATGTTCAAGATTAAAATTGAAAAGTGACCCTTTATTGCTATGTATTCAGATATTTACTTGGAAACAATTAAACATTTTTACTAGCAGAACACCATCTTTTACTTCAGTGGAAATCTACCTGCTCCAACCATCTTTCAGCAGCTTAAGGGTGTCACAAAGATCAGGTATGAGGTGACAAGCAGGTCTGATGAATTCTTTGCAGGAGATAAATTTTACATCCAAACCAAGTCCCCCTCTCCACTTTTCGCTTATGTATTTTTCTTATATGTATTTTCTAGTTTTAAGTCATTAACCCATTCACAGTGTGGATACGTGGAGGGGAGGGAGGGGACTGTGGATTAAAAAGAAAAAGGGTAATAGGAAATTATGCTCCCATTTTCTATTTTTCAATATTTTTTTGTTTTTGGAACAGTATGTTAAGGAATATGCTAACATGGCTAAATTTCAATGCTGTGTATTAACTTTGTATTACTCAATTTAAAAAAAGGTCTTAATAGTTATTATACAAATTTAATTCATACATTTTAGGGACCTGCAGAACAACTTCAAATTCCTTAGAAAAACATAAAAAATTGGCAGGGTTGACATGAATCTGGCCTTTTTGATGTGCGTCATAAATCAGTAAATTTTCCAGTTTCTCCCAGTCCATACATTATATGTGATTGGAGTGCAACAGATATGGAGTTTTACATGGCTCAGATTATCTCCCTGACATGCTGATCTGAAGGTTCAATAAATCCAGAAAATGACCACCACAGAAAAGATGTTTCTGAATATGCAAAAACACTGATTAAAAAATACTTTTTCTAATACTCCTGAATTCTGGGATAGCCTAATCAAATAATCTGCATGCCCATTTAAATTTCTTTTATGTTTTTATGTGCATTTTCTGAAAACCTAATTGTAGCATTATGCTTGGTGCTACATTTGATGTTACATTTTATTTTAAAGTGATAGAGCTGTAATCAAGGTGGCCAAAGACTTCTTTATATGTCACATATGAAATGAATGTAATATATAAATTAATGAATATATGCCACCTCATATGAATCCTCAAAAGGAATCTTCAACTTTGCTATAAATGTTTAACAAATACATTCTGACAATTAATACAATATACTGATAGGACACATTATATCGAGCTGGAGTTATCTTTAAAATAACTGGATGATTGATTGCTAGATAGACTGATAGATCGATCTGGAAATAGGTGTGACTGCACATGTCTTCTATCGTGTCTTGAAACATTTCTGACGATCCCATTGGCTCGCTTGACGTCATGACGTCTTGTTGTTGGTGAAGGGGCAGGAGGCAGGAGCAGGGCATCGAAGGAGAGCAACCAGAGCAACCAAGCAGCAGCAGCAGCAGCAGCAGCAGCAGCGACGACCACCACCACCACCGCCACCGAAGGATGCTCGTGTTTCAGGTGAGATTCAGCAGGATATGATGATAATTAATCTGAAAGGAAGACAGACAGACAGACAGACGTTCCAGGGCTTCTACTGCTTTACAGCTGAAGGGAAGTTCAAACAGGTTAGTAAATGCTCACTCTGAAACGTTAGCTAAGCAGCTAGCGTAAGCGAAAATGGACTGATGTTAGCTAATGTGTGTCGGCTCGTGTTAGATGCAGTCAGGTTTCAGTGTCGTATAGGCTTATAAACATCCAACCTAACAGAAAAGCAGCCGGGTTTTACTGTATTTGACATTACAAGCCGCTATATTATTACCTTACGCTAACGTTACCTGGCTGAAGATAAGGCTGCTAGCTTGTTTAACGTTAACGTTAACGTAAGCAGTGACACAGAACCTGGAACAGGGTGAGATGGAAACCAATGATCCACATATATTTGCTAGAAAAGCAACACATCCGACCGGCATCAACCTTTTGGGGGAACGAATAGCGCTTTTACACAACGAAAAGCTGTTGTGTAGTAGGTTGTAAAACTAATGAATATTATACATACATGCAATTCATATGATAATATACGTATTAATAACCAATGCTTTCACACTGCAATTTGAAGCATATAACATACATGAATATTCACTGTCAGTGTGGTAAATAGCTAAATGATGCTGGTGACTGATAGCTAGCTAGCTTGAGTGGGAGGCTGCTGGAGTACAGTCATACAGTATAGCAGCATCAGACTGTCGTCTCCAACTAAACCTCAGGCTGATCAGCCAGAGAGAAGCAGAGGGAGCTGTAAACAAAAGGACATATGACCAATAGTTTACACCATTACACAAATAATTTGTTTGTAAGTTTTACTTTTGAGATGACATTTTGTTTGCTTCAGTGAGTTTTATTCTCTCTCAAATTCTTTTTGTTTGAAATATTAAAACGTTTTGTTTGATTTTATTGGCACAAATCTGATTCCATACAGGCTAGCCTAACGTTAGCTCAAACAGTTGGCTATTAACAGGTTGCTTATTTACAAACAACACAAGCCTAAAGATACCTGGTGATTCAGTCAATAAGTGGGAGGCTGAAGGCTGTGTTCTGTGGGACCCTGCACACAAACCTAAAGGCTCTTTTTATGCACACTGTAGGACTAACCTGTAAAATCACATCTCCATCCATTTCTACTCCACATAACCAAATACTAAACAGGCAGAAGATTATAGGAAATCTTTTTTTATTGCTAGCCTAATGCGACTGATCAAACCCACTGCCTATGACTCAATAAAATAATCACATAGCTGAATGTTTTGTATTTTGTTTGGTTTAATAATGGGGCCGAAAGGAGGAGTGCCACCTCACCGTTGCGAGTAACGTTATGACTGTGCTCTCACAGTTTGCCGGCTTGTGAATTAGCAGATCTTGCACCCAACCNTTGCAAAACTGTTCATGAGCTTCTAGGGATTTGTAACTTTTAAACTTTAAAGTGTATGCACTCAGTCCAAAAACAGTTTACAATGTCTGGGTATGTGAGTGGAGGTAGTGCATAGGGGTCTGTAATCCAGTCTTGGGCTGCCAAGTCATATGGATCTATGTTATTTATTGTGCTTAGTTTGTTCAAATGCCGTCGCATTGCAAGTTTCTCCCGGTAGTGTCCCTTTTCTTTCTTTTTTCCGTTCTCCATCTCTTTCCCTCTCCATCAGATTCGACCGATTTTAACCAACTTTTTAGCCAAACAAACAGGTCATGGTTTACCACCTTTCAGTGGCCTCTTCATTCACTAACGACCTCTTTCCATCAAATTAGCTCTGGTTCTTGAATCGCTTCCATCCAGGTTTCTTGGAACCTTGGTTCCACCCTGCATTTCCACCAGTTCTGAGTGGAACCATTGTAAACAAGGATTCCAGCTGGGAACCAACTTTTTGGGTTCCGAACCAATGTATTTTTGGTCGAAATGCTCCGAACGGTTAAACCTATGTGCGTGAGCTGGAATGGAACCTGTTCCATGTTAGTGGAAAAGGGGTACTTGTGATCTCTCATACAGATCCAGGTAGTGTGGCACTGAGTCAGACTGCAGGGACACGCAGCACTGTGCTGCTCACTCCTCTATTTGACCTCTACATTCCCAAGCTTTGACAGGCCAACACAACTGACCAGCTTTCACCTCTGGCTTCTTGTTATGAGATGTCTTTATTAGTACTCCCAGGTTGCATAGGACTCTTGATTGTAATCTACATATTATTTGAACTTTTTTAATAATCTTTTACCGAGGCCCTAATTTTGATAGTCATTATACATTGCTCCAAGTTGCGCATTTTGTACATCAGGTGCTCGTGATTGTAAATGTGAGGAGTTGCAAGGTGAGGTGATTTCCAACACTGACTTTAAAAAAAAATATATATATATATAAATAATGAATTTCTTTTTTTTATGAGCATCCATGCTCTTCAGAGTAAATGACAAAACTATATAATGCTTACATTTAGATGACACCTTGACAACCCTCAGGGACAGAAAAGTTTGAGAAACCTTGGCCTTGAAAATAACACATGGAGTTTCGTTAATTGAGTGGTGTTCTTCTTTTTAATTCATTAAATGATTTTGATCCCAGAGGAATTCAGGGTTTTACCAAAGAAATTGTTTAGGTGAGGTGGTAAGCCACCCATCTCCTCATTATCAATTTAGTTAGATGATGATGGTCAAAATGGTAGTGGAAATAATTAGTCAATTATTGATAGGTCGATCAACAGAAAATGAATCGGGAACAATTTTGTTGATTGATTAATCATTTAAGTCATTTATCATAAAAAATGCCAAACATTGACTGCTTCTAGCTTTTCAGATATGAATGTCACCTTGCTGTGGGAACTTGTGATAGGCATTTTCACCATCTTCTGACGTTATAGACTAATCAATTAATTGCAAAAAATATCACAGATTAATCAGGTGAGGTTGCTCATCTCCACTGTTTAACACTGCCAGAAACCCTGGATTCTCTGGCCGGTGTAGTGAATGTTTAGTCCCAACTGTTGATAAAATGCTTTTCCCCTTCTCTGGAGAACCAAACCTTTGACTTGCCTCTAACCTGCGACCCTCCTGCTCCTCTCCTCCAGCATGCGGTGACTGAGACTGAGACCTGAAGGCACATTGGGTCTGGTGGCAGCAGCAGGAGCAGGCATCTAGCTTAGATGAAGGATGAAGAGCCCGGTGCACAGATGCAGGGATGTGGAGCATGGGCGTGGGCAGGCTGGGGCAGGAGCCAACTGTCTACAGGCCGAGCAGCGCATCCCTATCTCCAAAGACGTCATCACTTCCTCCTCAGCCTCCGCCATGTGGTTCATCAAGGACGTCTGTGGCATCGTATGCGCTGTCATCACCTGGCTGCTGGTGTTTTACGCAGAGTTCGTGGTGCTGTTTGTAATGTTGCTGCCCTCCAAGAATCTGACGTACAGCATTGTGAACGGGACCCTGTTTAACAGTCTGGCCTTCCTTGCCCTTGCCTCACACCTCAGGGCCATGTGCACTGACCCTGTAAGTGGGACTTGTTGGGTGTTATTTATACACACAAATCAAAAATTAGGTGACAGGCTGTCATGCAGATACGTTTAGAGGCTTAACCTTTACATAGTCCTGATTAATAGAGCTGAACTTTCATAAAATTACAAAAGCACGTTTAGCCTCTCACCACTTATTTCATTATGAGCATTAATGAGCTGCAAATTCTGCTGAATCTACTGTGTGGTCATGTACCTTTCTAGGGGGCAGTGCCAAAAGGGAATGCTACTAAGGAATACATAGAAAGCCTTCAGCTGAAACCAGGGCAGGTGGTCTACAAATGTCCCAAGTGCTGCAGCATCAAGCCTGACCGAGCACACCACTGCAGGTAGGGCAAAAAGGACATGAAATTCTTACTGCTGCATTGGCATACACAAACCCAATCCTACGCTTACAGCTGCAGCATTTTGGTGCAGTGAGGAAGTCAGACTGTTATCATAAATCCTGACTTTGGTTGGCCTAATTTTTGAAATAGAAATTCCCAGAATGTAGTGCCCGTCACTTTCTACTAATGTTGTTTTTGTGCACCGCTATTATTGTTGTTTCCTTGGACGGTTGGTACAGTATTCATTTTATTTGAATCTATTCCTTTTTCCTTCACACTTAACCTGCTGTGTCTCTCACAGTGTTTGCAAACGCTGCATACGGAAGATGGACCACCACTGCCCCTGGGTCAATAACTGTGTTGGGGAGAACAACCAAAAGTACTTTGTTCTTTTCACAGTAAGTTCACTGCAAGAATGAGTCTCTTACATTGTGGGCTGACCAAAAACCTTAATTGGATTATGAACTGAAGAAGGTTGACAAAGACCCAATTTTCAGCCTTTGACAATAAAAAGTTGCTGGCTTTTTTTGTATCTATGTAACACCCTAAACTATCCCTAACCCTAACCCTCTTAAGGCGGCGTTACATGGGAAATCAGTAGTAGTTGCTGTTGTAATGCAGTACAGATGCAGATAAGGATTCCTCAGTGAACACCACTTTGTTTGCAGTATTTGTGGTGAACCCTTCATTGTGTCCTGTTTTTTTCTTTTTTATAACCCAGATGTACATTGCACTCATCTCTCTCCACGCTCTGGTCATGGTGGTCTTCCATTTCCTCAACTGCTTTGAAGATGATTGGACAAGTGAGTCTTTTTTTTTTTTTAAAAGAAACCTCTGTAACCCTCAATTCCCTTCACTCATAAAAAGAAAAGCTGTTCTTCTGCTACTCAAAAGTGGAGTTCTAAGATGATAATCTTCCTTTGAAATGTTTTGTATTGGAATGCACCTTTTTATATCAGTAAAATAAAACATGAATTATGCTTCATGTTATATATAAACCTATATATTCTTATATAACCATTTTGTATTATCAACATTGCTTTATCCACTATTTACCTTTATATGCTTTAGATACACAGATGTATTTACATTCCATGCTAATGAAGCAGATTGAAATTGATAAAATTGACACAGACAGTCAGAGAATCATTCAAACAAAAAAGACGACAACAAAAAATCCCCCACAAACCGACCCATTCTGAAGCTTCTCCCCCCCACTAGTCACCTCTTTTTTCCTTGGACATGTTAATTTGAATGAAGGTGTATGTCACCAGATGAAACGGAATGGGTTTTATATGTATTTATTTGGTTGTTTTAGGACAATTCAGTTCTATGGCACGGCGACGTGACATCAGGCATTGGCTACGCAGGCAATCCTTACTAGTAGGATAAATTCATAGTTGGATTTAGCATCTTCAGGGGGTTTGTTGATGATAAAAAAAGGATTAAACAATATCAGTGTTTATGATGCCTATGGATTAAAAAAAGGGTATATTATAGGATTAATACAGTCATTTCACCTTAGACCTTACAGCACTGTGGGAATATTATAGTATTTCCCTTTAGGTCCTCTCCACATCTATCAAAAATACAATATTCACAGGTATGAATGAAATTCTGTGCAAACATTTACATTCCTGCTGGACTTTAGTGCGTTAGAACTTTCATGAGTTGCATGTGGAGTTGCACATCAGCAGACTGAGGCACGCACTCTGTCAGCATGCCAGCCACATTTTCATTATTGTGGTATCTTGTGGTAATGTGCACTTACTGGCATGGGAAATACCTAGAGGCCTTTACGCTCCCTGAACCTGTTCTGTTTGTCATCCTGGTTGCAATGTGCCATACTGTATGTTGCAGCTTAATTTTTGACTGTCGTCTTTGACTTCTTTCAACATCTGTCATATTTAGATTTAGTTCTGTGAAAGCTGAGGCACGTGCGTGTTTGGGTGAAGCATCAGAGCAGTCCACAGGGCTGACATTGAATGACAGGTTGCAGTGTGAATCGTGACTTGCGGACTCTCTAATAATGCTTTCATTTCATAATGAGAATTGGTTGAAATTATGGTTGACGATAGAAACAAACTCTATCACTCATAAAGCTGCGTCCCCAGACTTTCGATCCAATTCCATTGTAATTCCCTGTTTGACTAACTGCCCTTACTGTGAGCCCTACCTTCAAAAGGCAACGGATATTTTACATTTGGTTTACAGTTTCAAAGTCCCCCCCCCAATATGTACCCTTCTGTGCACAGCTGGTCCCCTGAGCCTAGTGCAGTGGTCCTCAAAGAGTATACCAGGTCTTGATTTCAGTACTGAGATAGTGACTGATTGCCTGGCATTACCAGGGGGCTTAAATAGAATTCAAGGCTTTTCTGCAGCCAACATCTGGCTGCTTCTTTTTCTGGAAGTTTCCCTTTGTTCATGTGCTAAAACTATAGACACAAGTTTTCCTACCTGCTTAACAATCCTACCTTAACCTCCCGATCCTGAACACTCACTAGCCCTCCCCTTTTACTGAAGGCCCCTCGGCAAGTGACAGGTGGACACAGAATTGCTTCAACGCTTTGCATCCTCAATGTAGTGCCGGGGACTAGTTCACGGAGTGCAGTAGTTTCTTTGGTTGTAGTGTATAGCAGTTCCTCATATGGCCCTCTTTTTTTGCCCCTTCACTTCTGTCCCTGTCCCTTATGTCCCTCCATTCCCCAGAGTGCAGTTCCTTCTCTCCTCCAGCAACAGTCATCCTCCTCATACTCCTGTGCTTTGAGGGTCTCCTCTTCCTCATCTTCACCTCTGTGATGTTCGGCACCCAAGTCCACTCCATCTGTACCGACGAGACCGTAAGTGATCCATTTAGTGACCAACAATCCTCCTCCTTTTCTTTTATCTGACTACTTCCTTCTGCTCTTCTCCCTGCTGCCGCCACCTGTTTGCTTTTTAACACTTAGCATCTGTGACTTTCTACTCTAATTCAAACTGTTAACAGCCAAGTGACATCTCTCATTCAGAGAGATGCCTGATGTAGAATAAAGCAGCTGTTCATTTATTGGCAGGCAACATGTGCAACATATTCCACTCTCTCTCTCTCTTAGAGACACAGCTTAAACCACAGTACCCTACTTGGTTATTGGGAGCAGCTTAGAGTTTAACAAATATAGCTTTCCTGTGGAATAAAATACAATTTCATGAAATAAAAATTAGAATAAAAGCTCAATGTGCACAACACGCCAATGTGAGTATGTGTGTGTATCTCACGCACTGACTCCAGTCGCAACGCTTACCGGAGTGCACAGATATGATTGGCAGAGTAGCATTATGTAAGATGATTTACAACGCATGCAGTTGGTCTGTGAGTTCCCTGGGCCGCTAAACCAGTGCCGTAAAGGCTAGGAAAGCAGCACCGGTTAAAATTGAAACGCTCTGTCAAAATGTAATAATTCTCAATAATTTATTGGTTATAGGACCGGGTTCAGATACGAAGCGTCTGGGTCTGGACCTGGTCTGCCCATTAGTGACCTTGGTAGGCTTGCTGTCGTTGCAGTGTCTCTGTTACTGACAGCTGAGTGAGTGGCGATTGAGTTGCTAATTGATCCTGCTCTCTCACTGCCTTAGTGCAGCTTTGAAAAGTCGTCGTGTTCGTTGACGTGACTAACCTTCAGATGTCTGATGAGGTTCATGGAGTTGAAACTTTTTGGTTGCGTTCCTCCACGAGGGATTTCCTTGGAACTCACCTTAAAAATTGCAAATGTATTGTCTTTTTCAGACACCTGGTAGAACCGCCAGACCGGAAGCCATTTTAGTGGTATGCGTCATCTGGTCGGCCTTTTATAGAGACCACTGACTATTTAGATATTTATATAAACTATTTAGAACAAATATTGTCCAATAACAATAGGTGGCCGATCATTTGGAGCACCCTTAGAATAAAGTGCAGTTAATTCCCTGCAAGTCTTTATTTTGACTGGAAACATTGTCTGAAAACTGCCAAAACTAAACTATTGAGTGCTTTAAAGGTAAATGTGTGGTGTCTGTGACTACAGCATTCACAATGCTGATGGTAAGACCAGTACTTCTGCAGAGCAAGAAAGTAAGTTAAATGTGTGGATGGTAGCAGCATACAGGTTGAGAAATCACTGAATCTCCCAAGTGTATAAATCTCTGCACTCTGCACAAACCCTCTACACCAAGCACTGTACATACCCGAGAGCAGAAAATTAGATTTGAATGCAGCGCTGGGTTACCATGTGCTACAACAGCTGTTTTGTGCGCAGATTATACAGATGTGTTGAACTATATTGCAATGTAAAATGTCATTTTATATCAGAAATGAGAAAGACCATAACTCAAGAATTGATTCAGTAATTATGACAAAATGTCACACAGATGTTTAGTGGGATGCAACGATGAAGTTTTCCCCAAAAGGTCAAAGGTCAACTTCACTGTGACATCATAATGTCCTGGAGAAACCCTTTTGGCTATTATTCAACACCATAAGTCAGCAACAGAAGGGGACATCGTGACTATATTTCATTTGGTCGGACACTGAATAGGTGACGCTTTTGACTCAAAGGTCAAAGGTCATTGTGATCATTTAAGAATGAATTGGGTGATTTAGTTTACATCATTACATGGTTACAAAATTGAAACTAGACAACAATAACTAAATCTTAGCTATTATAAGTTATTAATGTTTTCTAATGCGGTTTATGGTGTGTTTAAATCAATTATGTTTGAAAAGACAGTGTAACAGGTCTCTTTTGAGAAACAAATGGTTACATTTTGTTTTCAAGTCAAACATTTAAATTTATATATATTAATGTATACGCAATTTATAAGGTGCAAACATTTTGATTGGGCCGTTACTATCTACCAAAATACTGACTTGTCTGTGATCTAATTTTGTGTGCAGGTGTCATCACCACACCAGTGCCAGGTCGCAGTAGTGTTAAAAGTCAGTATTACAGGCCATACATTTAACCTGTAGGCTTTAAATGTATCTGACTTTATCTTGGCAAAGCTCGAACAATCTGCTCATGAAATCACTGTTTTCACTTTTTGCTGCAGCCACAGAGGTAGTGGTGTGTGTGTAAAACCACTAGGTGATGTACTTGAAAGATGCAAATGTATTTTCACAGAAAGGTAAATTTGTCCATGTATCAGTGGAAGAAGGA
Organism: Maccullochella peelii; assembly: GCA_002120245.1. NCBI lineage: Eukaryota > Metazoa > Chordata > Actinopteri > Centrarchiformes > Percichthyidae > Maccullochella > Maccullochella peelii. Next base: position 11,519 of record LKNJ01002103.1, on the reverse strand, counting down.
ATCAGTATCCCCTCTATGTAGTTCCTAAAGCATCCTAAAATCATTCAGCCTATTGGTGTGCCTGTTTATTGGAGCTCACCAAACCAAACTCCTTTTCCTGCTTTGAACTTCTTTTTGTCTGCAACTCTAGGTCAGAGATATGGGAGACATTTGATTGTTAAATCAAGGAGAGATGGCTTTGACATACACAGGGGGAAAGGCAACAGGACACAAGCAGCTACATTATGCTTGTAGACAAATCACTGAAATACTGGGTTTGTGGCCCAGATGATTTTCAGAAACGGTTCAAGTATTTTCTTTTTTACATGTAGTGGGTTGAAAATAATCGTTATTTGGATTTTTTTTTGGTTTTTGATTACTGACTGGGTCACAAAAGCCCAAACTGAAGTTTGGTTGTCTCTCATTTTCAGGGCATAGAGCAATTGAAAAAGGAAGAGAGAAGATGGGCTAAAAAAACTAAGTGGATGAACATGAGGGCGGTATTTGGACACCCTTTCTCCTTATTGTGGTTTAGCCCCTTCTCCACCCCTGACCATGGGAAGGCTGAGACCTACCAGTATGTGGTGTGAGAGCTCAGCGCAGGGAACGAGGCGGCCAGGTCAAAACCAAAGTGGGAAGCCCTGCCCAGCCCCACAGAGCTCAGCTATGGCAGTCTGTTGCTCCCAATGCTGAACATGATTTCCACTGTATCTCCCACGCTAGCCATGGACCGCTTTCCATCTGCTTTTTGTGTTGCCAAGAGTGCGCTATACGTTTTATTTTTGTGTTGCCTTGAGTGAGTCGAGTTGCAGAGAAAAAGAAAACCCTTTCAGTTTGTGAATCCTGTTTGCAAACACTGTGGTAAACCTGTTTTTTCTGAGCTATTTCTGTTGTTGTATCAGAAGGCTTCTCTTTTCTTGCTCTGTGTTTACACTTGCTTTCCCTTAAAGGGTTAGTTCAGCTAAATTCCAAAAAAACCCACATCTTCTCACTTATCCCTAGTGGTGTATGGCCATGCTGATAGTTTTAGGTGTCGCGACTGAGATATCCACCCCTGAAATCCAATTCAATGGAGGGGAGTGGAATTTAATTTAGGGCTGCCACTGACGATTATTTTCATTATCGATAAATCTGCCAAATATTTTCTTGATTAATCTATAAAGTGTCAGAGAATGGTTAAACAGTGGCCCTCACGTGTTCCCAGACCCCAAGGCGATGTGTTTAACTTGCTTGTTTTTTCAACCAACAGCCCAAATCCTAAAGATATTCAAATTACTACCAACAAATATTCACATTTGAGGATCTGGAACCTGTGACAGTTATGTCATTTTTGCTTAACAAATGACTTAAACAAATATCAAAATAGTTACCGATTTATTTTCTGTTAATTTATTAATCGCTTAATCGACTAATTGCTTCAGCTCTAATTTCATCTGTGGTCCAAGCATTGAAAAATGACATTAGAGAAACTCTTTGCAGAATTGGTTACTAAGGGTGATACACATGCCTCACTGTCAAACTGTCAACAATTCAATTGGACTGTTGGATAGCAATTCCAAGAAAACTTTTTACAGTGAGATCTGTGGATTATCCAGAGTAGAGCTGCAACAATTAGTCATTCGACAGAAAAGTAATTGGCAACTATTTGGATAATCAACTAATCGTTAGTTATTTTTCAAGCAAAAATTTGATTGTTCCATGTTCTCAAATTTTAAAATTTGCCACTTTTCTTGATCTTACATGGCAATAAATTGAATACTTTTGGGATTTGGCTATTGGTTGGACAAACCAAGACATTTGATAAGGTCATCGCATGTTGTGTTGGGCATTTTCCACTGTTTTCTAATATTTTATAGATAGAGAAAATAATCGGCACATTGATCAATAACAAAAATAATCGTTAGATGCAGCCCTAATCCTGAGTAACCAGGAATCTGCTTCTGGATATACAGTTTGCTGTCTTTTTTGAAACCGTGCAGGCACCACAAAAAAGATTCCATTCACCGCTATTGTACTAAGGTGAGAACAGAAAATTCAAATCCTGGGCGAATAAACCCAAAACTATCTGCATGGCTACAATAGTACCAGAGGTAAGTAGAAAATATGTCTTTTTGTAATTTGGGTGAATCTTCAGAGTCAGACAGTAATCAGTAGTGTGTTCCAGATATGGACAAAATAAACCTTTCAGATGGGTTCCCACTGCAATGGATTGGATGAATGTTTAGGTTACAGTAGGTTCAGGGTCAGATTCCATGTGGGAGCCATTCTGCAAACAGATCCATTCTAAGGCTGACCCTTTCAAATTGTGCCAAATACAGCACATAAAGGAACAGGTTGCCATAATTATTGTGGATTTTTGGTCAGTCATAATAATGAAAATATTTTAAATACAGCAGTATTTTTTTCTGCTTAAAGTCAAGTTCTGGGTATCTGCCGATATCGATTCCCAATGTGATACCAGTGCTCTGTTTTTTCCTTTATTTAAAATCTGTACAGCACACTGCATGGAACTCATTGGGATCATTTTAATGGCGCATCACTACTCACAATACCCAGTATTTATTGTAAATACTGACCCCCCCCCCCGTGAAAACCCAGAGAAACCAGAAAGTAGAAGGTTGCAAATCACTTTGATAATGTCAGTGTTGGGGTTCAAACTGTCCACAGCTCACCTTTGAGACACAAGTCATGTACATTTTTAAAGTGATCCTTTAAAGTGTTGTATTTGAGCCTGACATGACAGACTAAAGTATCCCTCTTAGAAAACAACATACAAGGCCAAAAAGCCACACTGCAGTGTAATCATGTGTTTTAAATTATTTGATACCTACATGTTGCCCAAGTGTGGAACACTCTCCCTGATTCCTCTCTGATACATGCTTGACATGAAAAAAACCTTTGCTGGAGGGCAGATATGTATTTGTTCTCTTTGCCAAAACAAGCCAGGAAGTTTCTGTTTGCTCCACCAAACAAAATCAAAATGCCAGCTTGCTTTGGTCGTGGGAAGTTTTGCTGAGTCATTCTTGCAATGTTCAATGAGGAAATGAAATGGTTTGTCGGTACAAGTGTCAACCCCAGCTTGTGTTTCAGTAGCAAAACATGGTTGTCAGAGTGTTGTCGGTAGAGTTAACAGGCTGTCATCAACCATATTGTAACATATGCTCATTCTCCCTTTTTTGAGGAAACCTCCGTGTGTGTGTGTGTGTGTGCGTGCGTGTGTGCGTGCGTGCGTGTGTGTGCGTGTGCATGAACACTTGCCAGTGAAACGGCCCCTGTGCTCTACGCCCATGTGGTGTTTTGATGTTGTGAGCGTGTGCCAAATTCAGTGAACCTCACAATTACATGATTATTTGGGAAAGCTTTGAAATTGAATTCCTCAAAAAAGGACACTGGCTTTGGCTTTAAAAGTCAAAGGGAAGCACAGTATAAAAATGTATAACTGCATACATCTTCATATGCAGCAGCAGGGTATTAGCTGAACGGTATTTCTGCACTATTTCAGATTACTTAGCATTTAACAAAGTGTTAACTTTCATCATTCACATTTACACAAGTACTAAAAAGGCTAATTCGCACTTTGTATTTCTTTAAGATTTTCTCCTGTGTGAACTGCTCTGTTCTAAAGTGTGCATTATATTCTTCTATTGTTTGTTTACGTGATATTGTATGTATCCTTTGTTATCTGAATGCATGGTACAGGTGAAGGCTAGTTTAGTAATGTTGTGAAACACTGCTGGTATGGTGGTGCCAAGCCTCACTGGTGAGAGTGATGGTGGAGATGATTTGTTTTTTACAGAAATTTTAATTATTTCTAAATATTCTGAAGATATTTCAGCACATGCGCAGAGAATAAATACTTCTCAGTTGCAATGCAAAGACTGTGTTTGCTTGCCTTCTTGAATGTATTTATTTCCCTTTGATTGTACAAGGCCAACTACACCCAAATATGTTTCTACCTCTCAATTTCTTGTATTCAAATAATGTTAAAGAAAAGGTTTCTACTTTCCCTGCATACAGTCCTCTCACACCTGCATTGTTAAATGTTTACTCTCTGTCTTTCATTCTATTCCCACTTTACTGTCTGTATTCTGCCTCTTTCCCATGCAGTGTTCTCTCCACACTCATGCATTTGTTTTGGTTGATAACTCATTCTGCCAAAAGCTTTCTGAAGCAGACAGCTCTTTATAATCTTGAGGAGAGGTAAGCTTGCAACAGAGGACACGTTAGCCGTCCCATCAAGCTTAACACATCACCAGCATGCAGATTTCAATCTGAAGGCCAAAGTGTGCTTCATTTCTTTCTTTTTTTTCTGTTTCAGATTCAACCAAACATTATGAATGAATGAGTGAGCTCTGTGTAACAGGATGCACGCACTGTTTTGACCCTTTGACATGTTGGCTTCTTCCACAGGGGTTTATTCTTGATTTTTAAAGTGCATGCGAGTCATTTCGTACAGTGTTTTATTACATTTTGGGCATGTTTCTTAGAAACAAATTAATCAGAACTGATTCAAAAACATTTAAAAGATAGACTTTAAAAAAACTTTTAATACAACGCTCATTTGGTTGCTGTAATCACCTTTATAAGCACAGTCCTTGCACTGTGTAAAATGCATTCCAACATTGCTTCAGCCATCTGAGTTGGGAATCTTCTACGACCGTCACTTTTTCAAAAAATCAAGTTTGAACTAATTTGTTCAAATTCATTCAGATGCAACCCACATAGAGTAATTGTGAAATACGTTGCAGAATTCACGCTGCCTCTGTGGCCTCGAGCATGCAATAGATCAGAGTAAAAATGCATTTATACGAACACCCCAACCCTGCTGCAGTTCATGGCACAGCCTGCTGCTCTTATACACTGAATTTTGAACTCCCCAAGTTTGAATGTTTTTTTTGACTTTCGCACAAAAAGTGACAGCCCTAGTATCCAATCCAGAGTTAGTCTTTTTAGTACAAAATTCCCAATTTGTGTTTCCTTGCTGAGCTGTGGCAGACCATGGTTTGTTGTATCGAAGTCTCCTTCCCCTTGCTCATCCTGAACCCAACCTTAGCACTAACCTCAACCATCAGCTCTGTATTGACCTAAATTAACTTCAACCTAAACTAATCCCAGCCAGGAATGGGTGTTGTTAAGAAACACTGTTCAAAAGGGACGTGGACAAACACCAGTAATAAACTTTTGCTTGATTGCCAGTTCGAAGATACCCTCTCGTTTTGTGTAATGCATTCTGCTGACGCCTCATATCAGCTGAACTTTATAATATAGCAGCGTGACTCGAGGGATGGCAATGTTGGTGTTTCGGTCGGTCCACCACTTTGGTCCTGAATGAAATATCTCAATGTTTTCTGGATGGGTTGTCACAAAATGTTATACAGATACCCATGGTTCCCCCGACAATGAATCCTGCAGACTTTGGCGATCTCCTGACTTTTCCTTTAGTGCCACCATTCCCCCTCTTTGGGTGAATTACAACAACTTTAATGAAAAACCTTCATTTTTCATCTAGCACCATCATCAGGTCAAAATTTCAGATCATCCAATACCCAAGGGCATCACTTTGTGTTGAAAAGTGGTGGGAACATAAGGACTCGGATGAAACATTTTTTAAACGGTCTTGAACATATGTGATTTTAGGCCGTGTGATGGGGGGGATCGGTGTGAGGTCAGAGTAGATCATTATGGCGGGTCAGGGAAAAATTGTATAAAGGGCATAGCTACTACAGAGTTGACAATACGAGAATACTCAGCATAAAACGCACAATGTCAACCACACAGGTAACATCATCCAGATGCATCACTGGACAATGTGCACTTGTTTCTTGTATATTTACATTGTATGTTTTCTTATTGTGAAAATAAACCTTTATGCTTTGAAAAAGTTATTTGGACAAAATCAGCCCTTTCAAAAAGTGGTGGGGACATGTCCCCATTGTAAATTACACCTATGTCAATACCTGCAAAACTAATGTTATAGGTTCATCAGCCTCAGCTGTACTTTGTGTTTAGTGCTAATTAGCAAATGTTAAAGGCACTAGCATGGCTGTAGACTTTTGTTCTTTTTGCACAGAACAAAGACTGGAGATTTTGTCCTGCATTTCTTACAGCGTACTAGTCACACTAGGAAGGGATTGCTTCATGGCCAGTATGGACAGGAGGAATGATTACAGTGACCAATAACTACTTCAACATACATACGTCAAATTGAAAAGTCCAAACCTATCCTTTAAATTAAATCTGAAATCTTTTTTTTTTTTCCCTCGATAACTTTAGTGTGATTTGTGTCTGAGAAACAGGCCCAAAGAGCCAACTCATAGTGTGTTGTTGCAGTTTTAGTCGTGAACTTTGTGTTATAGTGAGTGATGGTGCATGTAAAATGACATTTAGTGCTTTTTGTCTCTGCTCCGTTCACCTCAGACCCTCATTGTTTTCTTCAGGGAATCGAGCGTCTGAAGGGAGAGACAGGGACGTGGGGGAAAGTGCCGTGTTGGGAGGCCATGAAGATGGCGTTCGGCGGTCCGCTCTCTCTGTCCTGGTGCAGCCCCTTCACAGGGCTGAGCTGCAAGAAGAGCCCCCCCGAGCACTTCAGCGTCCCACAGGGGGAGATCATCGAGGAGGATGTCATAGAGATACCACTCAACTAGTGCTGCCTGTAGTCAGGAAGACTTTTTCCTCAGTCTGGCAGCGCTTCTGTACAAGCAAATAAAGATCGCTTTAGAATTTGTGGACACAAGACTTTATCAGGGCTTTCTAAATAGTGAGACCTGGAATTAGAATATTTATATTTTTATCTCAAAGACTTTATCAACGTTAAAATATTGCATGTAACACGTCCACTTTTTCTCCCAACGTCAATGCAGTCATTTGCAGGGTGTAAATCGGCAGTAAACTTACGATTTTGTGAATAGCTTTGCCAAACTTTTGCATCCTGGCCCTTTATAAATGTTCTGCCATTGCACACACAGTAAGGGGGACTCGAATACCATATGGAAATTATCTTTTATTACTCAACTCTGTGCTGCCAAACCTGCAGTATTTTCCTGAAATCGTTTTGAAACTGGAGAGTGAAGGAGCCGGACGGTCTCAGCTCCTGTTAGCGCAACAAAAGTGTTTCTGACTCGAGGTGAGAAGATGATGGATTTTAAAGCGTCTCATTAAGCTGTCTCAGAAGAACACCACTAACTGTAGCACTAATGTGACACTTGAAGCATGAGCAGTTTGCTTTGAACCACTTTGCAGTCTCCGATGCCTTTGAGGATTTAAAGTCACCTTGTGCCTTATCCGTCTTGACGAGCAAACGTTTCAGTGTGTCACACAGTGTGGGGAAAAACACTTTGTATGATGTATTGTTCAACTACTCATCCGTCCAATTCTGGTGTCTGTCACTTTGTTGCACATATGGAAATGAGGTAACTGACATCATGTAGAAGAGATTGTGTAATTGAGTAAGCTGCTGGATAAGGGCTTTTAACTGGGTGCTAGACATCATGGGACCACTCATGTTTTATCATGTTTACATTATTTTAACAAACTGTTTCATCATTCAATTTCATTTTTAAATTCTAAAATAAATGGAAATATTTCATATCTGTACATTACGAACAGTATCATCTAAGATTTTTGCTGTTAAAGAAACGGCATTGAATGAGTGACCATTTATTTTTTATAAACTCATCTGCACAGTTTTATATACAATGTATTTACAATAAAACTGAAATCTTTAATTGCTGATTCTGGACAGGTTTAGTCTGACATTCCTAGCTCGTAAGACAATATAAAATTAGATGCCTCAACTCATTGCAATATAAAAATACTCCACTGCCTGCGTGTCCTACAGGGTCTTTTGATACATCATACAAAATTCCTATAAACAGTTCAGGTCACATCAACTTAATTCAGTGAGCTGGTACATAATATATCAATCATCACATTCTGTTCATCATGGCCTTTTTCAGCATTGCTGTTTCTAATGCTTGAGTAAGAGCTGATCAGAACAGCCAGATATAAGACATTTGACTTTACTGCAGTACTGCTTTCTGTTAGGATGCGGAATACAAAATATAGCAACGTGGTAACCACCATAGTCAAATGAAAAATTATGTATTTTTCAACTTTGGGATCATCACGTGAAGCAAAAATATCAAAACACAAGCTGAATAATACATACCAAATTAATCTTTTAACCATATCACACATGCTGTAAAAAAGGCCCCAAAGTTCTAAGTTGGTGTTATTAAGTACCATTGATTTTATGGCGCTTTTATGTCTAAAGTACTGTTAGGTATCTGTTTATTCAGTGCTGATTGTTCTATCAGGTGAGCCAATCTACGTGCTGGTATATTGTAACTGACGTCAAAAGCAGTGGGCTTCAGTGGGTTAGTCGAGTGATGGACTGAGGCTGTGCAGTGCAATAACTTTCATTACAAGTGATCTGTGCGTGAATGAAAAGAGTGAGTATTCTTTATAAGGAGTCGGTCTAGACCTGCTCTATATGAAAAAGTGCCCTGAGATAACTTTGTTATGATATGGCGCTATATAAATAAAACTGAATTGAATTGAATTGAGTATTTAGCCGCTGCATTATTGTGGCATTGTATTTCCTTGCGTTTATGTAGCTCGAGNATGTCACGCACTCTGGCTTTAAACATTCTGCCCCACACACACCTATTATAAACACAGAAAAGGGCTGAAAAAAGCATGAAACTAAAACAGTGATATTTCAAAAAGTTGAATACAAGTTTCATATCTGAACAATAAAAGCATCCTGCCGGTTCATCAGCGGGAGGATTTAACATGAATCATAAATAACAGGAAGTGT
>LKNJ01002102.1:47034-70199 GCA_002120245.1 Maccullochella peelii | reverse complement strand
ACATATATATATATATAGACATATATAGACATAATATTATGACCACTGACGGGTGAAGTGAAGAACATTGATTATCTCGTTACAATGGCACCTGTCAATGGGTGGGATATATTAGGCAGCAAGTGAACATTTTGTCCTCAAAATGTATGTGTTGGAAGCAGGAAAAATGCGCAAGCCATTCAGTTTTGTTTTCTAATGAATACATTTATATGTTCTCATTTTCTTCGGATAATGCACAGTTTCTAGTTTTAAATTGAAACACTGTCAATCTAATCTTATGGTTGCATTTGATTTGTGGTTTGGCATTTAATGATGCCAATATACCTTTGTCAAACTGTGTTACCAGTCATAACTTTAATATGATGTTGGAGGAGAGATCGCCAGAATGGGATGTCTTGTTGAGTTAGGCATTGTATCCTGCAACACATCATTTGTGATGATAATGCAAAAAGTGACAGTTTATTACATGCTGTTATCGTTAATATGCTTTTGAAAGCTCCTCTCACTTCTAAGCGACGTGAGTTTATCTTGTGGAGAATTCCAATTTGGCTGTGAACAGACCACTGGACCCGCTTCAATGAGCTATTACAAATCGATCACAGGATGACTTGAAATAGGACTCGAGGGAGAATTGTATCAAAGTGTGCTACCTTAAACAAGCATGCACTGTGAATTTACGTGCACAGAAACACAAAAGTGCATCCTGCGGCTGTACAACATATGACCTAACCTTTAACCTTATGGCATGGGCACTGGTGACAGATTGCACAGAAGTTACACACTATCCGGAAAGTAATGGAGTCACAGCTTGTGAACACCACCGCCATAAAACTTTGCTATTCCCTCCCTGTTTTAATTGAAGAGTTTGCTTGAATGTCTGTTACATCTAACCTGTCATAGATAAGAGCAAATTGCTCTGTGGGAAATAGCATGCAATTCCATTACTGCATTACCTGCAGTGAGACTCCTTGAACCACCTTGACAACAGCTTAGAAAACAATGTGTTCAATAATTTTTCCTGTAGGTGTTTAACACAACATGCTTCCACACAAAGAGGCTTTGCCCTGTAATGTGAACACGCAAAAGGGCTTAACAGAGGAGCACCACACTGCTTATAGTTGCGCCATTGTAATGCACAACAGGGAGGCTGAAAGTGGAGCAGGTGAAAGAAATGAAAATGAGACTGGAGGATGCATGGAGGGACAGAGACAAGAATGGACAGATGGATGGATTTTAGATCTAATTTGCCCCCTCCCTGACTCTGCCTCCACAAATTCAGAGTCTGGGACATACTGTAGCCTTTGGCGTGGCTGCAATGGAGCCAGATACACAAGGACTGATAGTCTGTGTGAGTAGGATGAGGGTGAACAGAAGGATGCATTGTTGAAATAAAACCTGCTGAATGGTGCAATTTATTTGTTAGTAAGCTCTCTTTGTCATTTCTTTCTTTGTGGCACTTGGGTACCTGGGGAAATGAAGGAGAAGTTTGCTTTATAGTTTTATGTTTCTTGCAGATTGCTGTATCTGCTATAACTGTCAAAATCTGATCTGAAATTCATTTTTGTTTACAGTTTACACAACACAGTATCTAATTTGAATGCAAATTGTCTGTCATCTTAGGAATACATTGTCCAATATGTAGAACAGAGTGATCAAGTTGCATTTTGAGAACAGAATTCATAAGAGAAATACATCTTAAAATGACTCATTATTTTGTGATTGTGGTTTATAACTTGTAATTTAATTACAGTTTTCAGTTGCAGCTTTTAAAATTGAGGAAATGTCAAACCCTTTGCAGAGATGTTCAAAGTAATGTTTTATAAACAGACATATGGTATTTCCTAATTAACTAATTTATCTTTAAAATACAGTATGTCTATTAGGCCTACTTCAAGCAATCTGATGCATTGGATTAAAGCCAGTTTGCTCCTTTTCTTTATCTATTGAGATAAATGTGAAGTTTCTTTTTAAATAAACTCTTCTACTTCTAGTTTCAGGGTATTTCCAGTTGAATAGACCACTTTCTCACAATGCAATTCACACATTTAGGAGAGCTTCCGATTGCCGAGGCGCCCACGCCTGCCCCCTCTGCCACACCCGCGACAACACACTCCGTGTTCAAATAGCTCATTATCTTGAGCATCAGCTGTTAGCCTACAGCTCCACATAGAGAAATCACAATCCTTACACACACTGGCATGTCCAAGAATAGGTCTGAACAATTGTACGTGGGTTGGTTGTGTACAGTACAGGAGCTGATCAGGCGCTATGTGATTCATTAAGACGATAAGAAAGATGCACCTGCTGACTCTTTCTGCTTACTGGGCCCTGATATGCATGAAATCAAGAATGCCCAGATACGATGCATCTTCAGCCTGCCGACCATATTGGTCGGATTAAAGCTCTGTGGCAACACCCTCTTCTACCGTCCATGACACTTGAAGCACAAAGCGGTGTCTTTGCAGTGCATGCAAAGACACCGCTTTGTGCAAAGCTTGTCACCGGTATGAAGATGCTTCCCATACCTTGCCAACAATGTCATTTCATATCAACCGGCAAATGCAGCATGCACCTGTCCCGCTGTCATCAGCGCCGTATCATACAAACAAATACAATGCATAGCCTACCTGTCCTGTCAGGTCCGGGTGTCAAGCTTCAATCCGGATTCTGATCATTGAGATTGCAGCAAACTGGAAGACGGACGCCGCCACCGCCCCAGAGCGCCTTTCCTCTGCCACGGGAGATGTAGCCCTGCAGGCTGGGACAGCAGACAGGCACAAGCCGGCAGGGACGGCTCACGGTCGGGAAGGGCTAGGCGGAGAGTAGAGGGGCGTTTTCACGATGTAAGCAAGGGAACTCCTAACGTCGTGCGTGATAGGATATGTAAGGACAGCTCCGCTTATGACACGCAGCGTCTTTTACCATTGCTTTACTGATTTTCGGGTCATCTTTTCCCACTGTAAAGCACAGTGTTGAGGGCTTTTGGCATCGCGAGTGAAAAAAAGAAGCTCTAAGGCACATAGAGTCCTATAGCCTAGTTTCACTGTCAACTAAACAGATTGAAACCCACTTGTAATTAGGCCTATTGTCATTTCTTTAAGACATAATTTGAGAATTTGAATAGATTTCATAAATATTGTCTTCTAAATGAATTGTTTGCATTGCAAGGATTCTTGAATGTCAATTCCATGTCTAATCATATATTCCAATTCAAGTACTCCCCCTCCTTTAAAACGAAGAGGGGAGGACACCTGCTGAGCTGCTGCTCCAGAGCCTTTAGCAAGTGACAATACTGCAGCTTGTCTGTGTCAGAGCGCCCTCAAATGGCGTTTATGCACCTGTCGGTTGCTAAAGGTCCAAATGCAATGGCATCATTAATTGCAAATCAATGCTCTTGGATTTGCATAAAACTATTATTGATAGTTGGTGAGATTAGGATAGATGTATGTCCAATGAGCCAAGAAGATGCAATGTAAAATTTAACTTTTGTGTTGCTTTGATCATAACTGAGAAAAAGTTATGAGGAATGTATATTATTATATGTGAGCTCAGTTATGGTATTTTATGATACTATATACACATCCAAAAGCTTTAACCCCTGACATATTTTACATTTATAAGCATGTAAAAGACCATCTTTAACTCACAGCGTTAAGTCAAAATTGTCATAATGTTCCCTGCACAGCGAGAAGTGTGTTGAATGGATGAAGGCTAAGTGGGTGATGCATTGCATTGGTGACTCATAGGAACCTTCTGTGCTGAACACTCTCTGTGGCTTTCATGCACAAGTGTTCTGTTCAAATGCAAATATGAATACAGGAAAATCAATCCCTGTCACGCCTCAGTGGGTCTCCTTCAGTTGCTTACAGGATATGCAGAAATGAGCAGTGGAATGACCTCATTGCCATATGGGGGAGATTTTTGGAGCATAAACTAATGCTATATAGGATATGTCTTCATTTATTATCCCTGTAATGAATTAGGTAATTTTTTTAATAAACTGACTATATGACCAGATACCTATATTAAAATAATTTAGGATATCAGTGTAACATACTGTATATACAGTACAGCTATGTGTGAGTGTCAGAAGCCAAAGTCACTCCAAGAAGTTGTGAAGAGATTTCTCCACATGGTGGCAGTCATATACCATCATCACACTCATCAAGACTATGAGGACAGTGTACAATGTACTGTATAGCCTGCACATGCTTCACCCTTACATCAAGCACATATCAGTCTTGTGGACTCAACCAGGCTTATTACATGAAGGTTCAGGGATTCCATACAAATGTGACAGTTACTGATAAAGTTGGAGTCAAAGACCAACATCATCAGGTGAAGATAGTAGGGACTGACACAGAAAACAAACACATTACTCTAGATGATTTTTTTTTAACTGATCGTAAGGAAATTGAATTCAAGTGTGTGTGTGTGTGTGTGTGTGTGTGTGTGTGTGTGTGTGTCTACGCATGTGTAAACAAATATGCACACACACTTTACAGACATGGTTTCCCTCTCCCTCTCCAACATACTTTTGGTCACGACCTCATCTGACAGGCTACTTTCAAGAACACCAACCTAACTAAAGCTAACGTCATCTGACTGCTGCCATCTCCTCTCCGCTCGGACTTCACAGAAACACAGAGAGCATTATGGCTAATGCAAATTTAACATCTGGATCTCTGTGAAATGTTGTGCTCCCTGTAGAGATATGTGTGCTAAAGTGCATTTTGAAATCACATTGTACTGTACATGGCGAACATGTGGTTTGTAAAACTGGAAGATGTGCGCTCTCAAGAATTTCAGCCATTCACAACAAACTGAGCTTAATAGATGAAAACAGAAAGTATTTGTATTGATTTCCCAGGATTAAATTAAACTACTACTACTAAAAGCCCAGCAACCTCAACTGACTTAGAGATCACTACTCTGGAGGAAAATGTTTTCTACATTATTCAATGAAGCCACTTGAATTATAAGGATCTTATAATGGAATAAAGGATTCTGCTTGGGCTCAATATGCTCAAACATCATTTCACTGAAGACAACCTGGACATAGATAGAGCTTTGATAGATAACTAGACAGAAAAGTAAAGAAAATTCCAACTGCTTTATGTAACTCCGAGACAGTCCTCAAGCTCAGAAGGAAGGGTTGAGGTTAACATATTTTTGGCAATGTGCACTAAAGAAATAAAATTAAGTGTTTTAGGGAGCAGAGGCTTGGCATTTCTTGTACATTGAAAACCATGAATGTGTGGTTGGTGAATCAGAACATATGGTCTATTCAAGCAGTGCGGAGCTTAACGCAAAGTTTCTCAGCTCTTTTTCTTCACCTAAAGTGTGTTTGATCAATTTCCCAAGTAACAAGGATTCTGCTCTTTTAGCAAATTATGAATTTTAAGTTAGAAAACAGCACAAAAGAAGTCAGCCAATGTTTTATTTTTATAGACTTTCTGTAAACGCTCAAATAACCAGATTTGAAGCCAGGTGCATGAAAAGCAGATGAGGTAAAAGTTAAAGTCTAAGGCTCAGGAAAGGGGCCAGGCAGGCAGTGCAAAGGGTAGAAAACTAAGATGTCAGCACAATAGACAATCTGGCAAGGAATGAGAGGAAATGGGCCAGTATATGTACTGCAGGGCTAATGAGGAAGTGGGAACAGGTGAGCAGGTAGGCAGGAAAGGTCAGGTGATGGAGAAGTGGAAGTGGGATTGGTTGAATCTGAAGTGACAGGAGAGTTAGTATGTGACAGTTGGCCTGCCACTTTTTTCACTAGTCAAAATGTTCATTCTTGATATCAACAATTAATTTCTTACTAGTGGAAATGTTCATTGTAGATATCTGTAACTTAATTACAACTAGTCTACCTACCATTGTCTTCCATTCAAGCTCAATTACAGATATCTATAATTCAATTTTGATGTGTTATAATTCCAAGTCGACATATCCACAATGTAATTCTGACTAGCTGTAATTCTAATTAATTACTACAACTCAATTCTCACTAGACAAAATGTGAATTATTGATATCAACAATTCAATTCTCACTAGTGGAAATGTCAATTGTTGATATCTATAATTGTTCTTACATTACAGATATCATAATTGTAGACATCTAAAATTCAATTCTGACTAGTCAAAATTAAATTATTGATATGCTGGCTTGGAAATGTAACTAGTAAGAATTTCATTTAATTTCAGATATCTAGAATTGCATTTCAGATATCTGAAATACAATTGTAACTAGTGAAAATTATATTCTTACTAGTAACAGTTATATTTAAAATATCTACAATTCCTTTTATATCTCGTCAGAATTGAATTTCAGATATCAAAAAAGGAATTTCACTAGTCAAAATGTCATTGTAGATATCTTCAATGACATACATACATATCCAAAATGAATACAGTAATTTGGGCTAATAACACGCCCTACTCTGCCTCTGATTGGCTTACCTTCATGCCTAAACCTAACTAACCCAACCTACGAAGCAACGAGTACTGGCCAATCAGAGGCAGAGTAGAGCGGGTCATGAGTTCGCCATCTTAGGAAAAAGAAATTGGCACACCACACGAATTTGGGCGACCTTGATGAGTGAAAATGGAGCAATAAGGAATTTCTATTCTTAGAATGAATTCGACTAACAGAGAAGGCCACCGGGGCATCTCGTTGCGAAGGCATCTCCAGTAGGCTGCCTCTTAATTCATTTGCCGTCTCTGTAGAAAGTTGGTCAGCAATTCTCATTATGTTGACAATCAAGGCGTCTATGGTACATAGTTCCCTCTGATCGCATACACCTTGTTCATATGCCCATTTGATGGCAAAACATTTCTGTTGGATTTTAATAATCATTTGCTCTGCCATGTTCAACTTCTTCTGCTTCTTCTTCTTCTTCTTTGAGTTTAAATGGCGGTTGGTAAACCAGTTTATAGGTGCATTACCACCACCTACATAGCCTATTTAAAAGTCGACCAATGGCTTTGTGGTACTTTAATGATATGATGCCCACATATCCAAAATGCAATTGTTGATATCTGAAATGGGAAATTACATTTCCACTAGTCACAGTCCTTTTTTGACAAAATTAAATTGTAGATATCTGTAATCGTTATTCTTACTAGTGAAAAAGGAATTACTGATATCTATAATTAAATTAAAGATATCTGTAAATCAGTTTTGACTGGTCGAAATGTAAGTTCTACATGTGAAAATATATTTGTAACATGTCAAAATTGTTTTACAGATATCTTAAATTAACATTTCAAAGTGTCAAAATGACATTTTGACACTTTGAAAATCACTTGACGCTTACAATGAGCGTCTTTTCACCCTGAGCACCAGGTCCACATTGATCAAAGTAAGTGATATTCTCTCCACATGAGCATATGTGGAGTGTTGTAATGTTACAACGAGAGCACTGTGCAGGCTAATGGCAGTGAACTTCAAATGACCCACATTTCAAACGTTATCTTTGTTAAATGTGATTTAAATTAAGTGGATTATAAACCAGTACCAAAGGCGTGCTCTACCACTTTGGTCTTGACCATATGGCTGAATGTAATTAAGTACATTTATTCAAGTAGCCTACTGCACTTAAGTACAATTTTGAAGCACATGTACTTTATGCAACTTTATACTACATTAATAGCTATAGTAGTTACTTTCCACATTAGAATTTTACATACAAAACATATGATCATCTTATATAATATGATGAACTATTAGATAAAACTAAACTGTATATATAACACTGTATATAGCTACACATTGAAAATATGGCCTAACCACTCTTTCCAAGGTGAACTTTTTCATTCAAGATGAACTGTATATTGCATAGTTGCTTACAGGGTATACTTATTGCGTCTGACACCTGTGCAGAAAGTGTGACAAATGTTTTATGGTTCTGTACTTTTTTCTTTCTTGCACAGAGAGTAGGTGTTAGGTTTCAATACAGTTGCTCTGGACCCAAACACAGAACTCTGAGACAGGAAAATAAGGTTTAGTGGGTTTAATAACACAGGTCTATAGACAGAAACGGAGCGGCAGCGTGACTTGGAGACGAATACGTGAAGCTTGGAGTAGTGGTTATCCAGGTGAGTGAAGGAGAGGAGCGTGGCTGCTGCGGTGAGGAATGGAGTGCTTCATGGAAGGAGAGCTTGTCTGAGGCAAACAGGGACAAAACAAACACTTGATCAAACTTAGCAAAAGACTTCACTTGGTTAGATATTTGGTTCAGCCTGATGTCGATACCACGGAGGTAGATGGTACGATCTGGCGATGAGTGGTGAGGAGAACCAGGCTTTGAAACACTGCAGGTGGATGATGATGAATGATCCTCAGGTGTGTGAGAGCAGCAGAGCAGGCAGCCACGCCCCCATGACCCAGTTCCCAGAGAGGCAGGAGCAGAGTCACACAAACATAGAACACAGGGTGGGGAAAACACATAGGAAGCACAAGGACAGAGAGGCAGCTGAACCATACCCAACAGTAGGTTTGGAAGGTACATGTTCAAATCTGTAAATAATCTTGACTGTTACACCTAATTACTTCATCAATCTGACAGTAAAATGTGTCCTTGAGGCTTGTTCAAGGGTGCCAATATAAATTATGATAAAAAAGCAGATAAACGGATCACCCCAGAATGTTTTCATGCAGCAATAAATAGATCTGTTTTTACCTCTCCAGTTTTCTTGTGCTTCACAGAAGCTGTCTGTGTTCACATTACAGAATGTTTGGAAAGATGTATGCAACGATTTATCAGAAGGTAAAGACACACAAGTAGAAATAAACCCAGTAGGTAAAAGTATAGTCCAAATACTGCACTACTCCTGAGGTGCATTTGCACATAACCACATAATCAATATGTCCTGTGTCACTCACAGTAAAAAACCCTGGCCTGCACCCATCTCACCACTTTTTGCTCCTATTCCAGGGAATAAGAGAAAATAAGTCTTTCATTATTCCATAATAGCTGTTAACATTCTTCCAAAAAATTGTGAAATCTTTTAAGAAACTTTACCACAGTGGAATGAAAATGAGGAATGTTGTGTTGTAGAACTAGAGCTGTTGGAGGGAAACATTATTCAAGCCCAAAAACCAACAAATCATTAATTCATGGAATTAAATTCTTTTAGGAATCTTCATAAATAATTTTTTTGTATTTGCAGCAGGTGTGGTGCAACAACAGGCACTAATACAACTTCTCAATTCCCTGTGGGTATATAATTGAAACAAGGCTCTGACAGACAAGCCTACTCAGGTTAATCAGAATGTAATCTTTACAAGTACAAACATTTAACCTTTTTACTGCAGCTAATAAACATGTTCTCACTTTACACTCTTATTTAGTGCTTTTAATCATGCTGTTACTTCTGTTGTGTTTTCCTCTGTTGTGTAACCTGTTATTTCATAAAGCATTTTGGTACATAGTAGTGTTGAGGTTTTGAAGGGAATAAATTAACATGCGTCATTCATAAGCAATCAATCAAATGAGGAAGAGACAAAACATGCACATAAAGGAAGAACATTTTCAAATGATGGGACTGGTCTGTCAAAGTCATTACTGTGAATGCCATTAGGTCATGTTGTCCTTTCTCTGTGTCTCCTACTGTTCAGTATATCTACACTGTCTTTTGGCTTTGACATGTAAGTTCCTTCTTTTTTGTATGTAATTTCAAAATACTGTAAATTGTCCCCAAAGCACCATGTAAAGTGTTTTAATTCTCTGTGTCACTTTGGAAATGTACTCATTGTCTTAATTCAACCCTGTCAGATAAACAAATGAACCTGGAAAGAGACTGAGTATGACTTGTATAATTGAGAAAAAAACGTTTTCATGGCCTTTAAAGCTCTATTTTCTAATACAGTTGTTCTTTTAAGCACCAAGAGCTTATTTAAAATGTTTGAGAGTTGTGAACGAAACAACACCTGATACTTAATTAACTGTCTGGCAGTTATTTTATCATAATGCTGACGAAGCAACAGTTTAATGTTGAGGTAACTATGTGTTCAACGGGAACACTCCTCACATTCCGCACTTGATTGAACCAGTGTTTGCATGTTATGCTGTTACTTAAGGTGAGATTCAACACTCAGCTGCTTAAGAACTTCATGTTATGAAAGACTTTGCCCTGTTTATCTTGAACTTTCTGAAACACACCTCCTTATCCTTGGAGGACAGGACGTTTGAGCTTGAGCACGTTCCCTGTAGGTGCCATGTTGTCTATAAGTAGGTACTGTATTGCAAATTCCCAGTGTGGAGTATTGTCAATGTTCTTCCAGTCACAGGCCTTAAATAACCTTTCCTCAATCAGTAGCAGTGAGCCCCAAGGAAAAAAGAATATCTGCTGAGTTTCAGACTCCAGAACAGCTCTGAGGGTTTAATGGGTAGGGTCATGTTCTTTAAATTCTGCCTTTTGAGAGCAAATATGAAGAACCATTGTTTTCCCCAATGGTCACCATTAGTCAGGTGGAAAAGACACGACATGGCACTTGTTCACTGAGAGACAGCATGATGCTGAAGATGTATTTTTCAATTTCATGTAAATAATTTGTCCCCCTCAATTAACTATACGGTGTCCGCAGTCTCACCCACAAATGTATGGAACAGAGAAAAACACAGACAGGAAGAGAAAAATAGAGACTCTACTGTCCATAGTTCATGGTGCATTTATTCAATCAGCACACTTAAACTTGCATTAACATATTTTTTGGCCTCTTGGGGGCAGTGGAAACAAGCTGTGAACACAACACTGACATATTATTACCTTGTAAATTCATATGGCAAACTTGTTAGGAAACAGTTGCTATGTCCACCAGATATGGAGCAACATTAGCATTCATTTGGAGTCGTGTCCCGGACCCGTGAATGCAATATTTAGTCTCCTTTTAGCTCTGTTTTTGGTCTCCACCAACTCCAGAGGGAAACATCTCTTCTCTTTAGCTGCTATACACTCCACTATGTTCACCACTTAATTGTTAACTGTGTCTGTCAGTGGTTTGGTGCTAAGCAGGTAGCACAGAGTGGATTTTTAGAGCCTTTCCCCTGAAAACAACTGCTTTTACAATACAGTAATGTGATTCATGTTATTATAAATATATTTATATATCCACTTTAAAGGCACTGTGTACACCTATGAGATAACCGCAATTCTTGTACTCTGATGGCGTAGGTTTTTGTTTGTAGAATAATTTGACTGTCCTGGTGGAAATGAGTGTAGTCAGTGTGTTGCATTCCTAAATGATATATTGCTCCATGTCCGCATGTGTAAAAAGGAAACTGTTAGCCATATGTTAGCATGTTAGCCATAACAACTTTTGAAGGTAATAATATGTGAAGAATGGTGTGTCTTTTTCCTTGTTTTGGATTTTTTCTGCCTCCAAGTGGCCAAAAATTAATGCAGCTTTAAAGAACTTTTGTCTCCTGTTTCTGGCAGTGAAAGTAATTGCACAAACACAGTCGACGAGTGCTTATGACATATGCCTACAGGGGCATGCACTAATACAACAAAGTCTAATTAACATGCCTACAGCATGCCTACAGCATGTTTATTAGGCAACGTTTTAACTATGTTAAACAAGCTTTTTTGTCTGAGGTTCTTTTCTCCGTTATTGTTTTTTCTTTTTATACTGTGTATAATATAGAAGAATGGCATGTTGCGCAACAAGGTCTTGAGTCAGACACCCTACCAGCTGTACCTGCAGGTTTTTCAGTTTTATTGTACAGCGGATACGCGGATTATTATAATTATTATATATGATTATTATTTTCCAAATTCAGGGTACAGAAAAATTAAAGATGCTCTACATTACAGGCTTCACCTAAAGTAGAAATTTTTAAAAATGCCATCTGGGAAAGAGCAGAATCACAGAGAAGTCTTACTGTGTATCGCTGATGGTCCATTAAGCGAATGGACCTTCATGTTAGATATGAACATCAGCTCTGGACCCTTATTTCCTACTAACACACCTGCCACCGTGCTGCATGCTTTGACCGAGTCAGGAATGCATTTGTGGAGTGATTTTCACACTTAAGTGTCTTTGTTTTCACTGAGTTGTAAATTATACTGTCAATATGTCAGTGTGTAGCATGTGATAGTAAATTAAAAATGTCATGTTTTAAAAATGTCATGTAAGGCCCATGAGGCCCCAAGAATAGTACACTATTAGCTACTAAATATTAAGAGATTACTGTGCTTCTGTCGCTACAAAAATTCATGATACTCCAAACAGGTAAAATCTAGTTTGTCCTACTGATTAGTGTGTGAATGCTAAATACAGGTAATTGCTTTTTTGGCACATATCACACCTGTCTTTAAAACTCACCACATTACTTTTGAAATTGCTTTTTGTTCAGATAATGACATCATAATTGGACAGTTGTACTTGTTTATTAATTCACTTGTTACTCCAGTGTGTTATTTCTTTTTAACTGACTAAAAAGTACACTGGTACACAAAGGTACTGTAATACTTGGATTAACCCTTAAAAACATGTCTATGTGTAACAATTTGTATGTGTTGCATTATTAAGTGCACCATAATTTACTTTACAAAAATGGTTTAAATCAACACATTTCATTCCAACAGCATAGAGTAAAAACATGATATCACTGACGAAAGAAAACGAATCTGTGTTTTTCCTCCTCCCTTGTGCAGGTTGTCAAAAGAGATGGAGACATTTAAGGGTAATTGCTCAAAAGATAAAATCATTCTCATCAGGACATAAAGGTCATAGTTATCTTTTGATCTTCTCTAAACTGGAAAGATTCTGGCTGAGTAAGAGAATTCAAGTCACATTTCAACCATTTAGAGGGACAAGACAAAATAATGTAAACACTTTATGACTGACTTAAACTTTGCAGTAAATAAATCACTGCAAACAGTGCAAACAAGGTTCATGTTACCTACCATACCGATTAGCTTTTAGCTGATCCACCTGCATTTTACACACAGATGTTATGCTAATTTGAAAACCGTTTAATTTGAAAACTTACATATTAAGGCGCTAATTGCCAGAACATTTTCATATCTGAAAAATAGTACAAGATGGTGTTCAGTGTAACATGCCTCAACCTTGCAGCAGTTTATAATGGTAATTTATGTATTTTTAAGAGTCTAAGTTATTTGGTCTACTCCCTGTAGAGCGATACACGTACAAGTATCACTCAAAACACATTTTAAAATGTCTGCCTCAGAAACAACCCAGCAGACCTTTCTAATCATCCATATCAGCCATGTTCAGTAGTCCAGTGTGTCATAAATCTCAGGGTTGACAGGCTTTATTACCACTGGGCTACACTTTGACTGCAAACTTGCAGTCTCGTTTAGGTTGACTTGAACATGTGGTCCAGACGTTTTATGTATACAAACGTCAGGTTGGAGTTTGAGTGGACAACTAAGGTATTTACACAAAATGAGAAAACACATCAATGTGGATGTATAGGAAAGGATGTAGTTATACACTCGTTCTTGAAAAGCAAAAAACAGGACTCCAAGATGGATCTAACATTACATTCAGCATTAATACAGTATGTAAACACAGTATAACTGTTTCTCATGCACACAGCGTTAAAAAAAATCTCAGATGCTGTTTATGTTCTTAACAAAAAATAAGAGACTTTAATGCATCTTCACATCCTAATTACATTTATCGTTGTGTACATTGTTTACAGAAACATTATTGCGAAATTATTACAAATATTATGACGGAAGATGAATCAATAACCTAAAACACACTATCAGAAACAGTTATCAGGTATTTGAGCAACATAATATTATATTTAGACTAGATTTTTTTTGATAGATCTGTTTTATGCACCAAATCAAGAACATAATGCACAATAAGCCAAGCATAACTCAATGCCTTTAGAATGAATTGTGGTAAATGTTACATGTTTTATAGCCCCAAATTAAAAAAACAGATTACAAATTATGTAAAATATCAACATGATATTATTGTGTCTGGAAATGCTTGTTTGGCCAGAGCAGTTGTTATTGTCTTTTAATTGTCTGTAGCCAGTAAATGTTCAATGTATGGCACAAAAGGTCTATTCATTTAATGAACCAGACCACAAACAACAAACTGTAAGCCATGGTAAGGGGCCCTGAACCTGCCGTCGCATGGTTAGGATGTCTGCACAGAAATATTTCCCAGAATATGCTGTGGGAATAAGGCCTTACTCTGTGAGCGATATTATTGGTGCCCACTGCAGAAGGTTTATACTGAGGCTCCAGGGTAGGCTTATTGAGGGCAGACATAGCGTGACATTCCAGGAGAATAGGTGGAATTAGGTTTTCAAAGGGTACACTAGGTCTCATGTTCTGTCTTAGAAGGGGAAAGGTGTTTGTATGGCAGAAATGCAGTTCTGTGACGTGAAATATATGTCACTATAATGACTAATTCTTTAACTAATTTATAAAGAAGAAAAATGCTACAGTTGCAGTTCTTTTTAAACTGCTGTTATCAAAAGTTAAATTATTACGCAATCTCGAGATAACAAAGTCATTTTCTTCGCTGATCATTTTCTCCTTATCTTAAGAAAACAAATAGACATTTTCTCCAATTGACAAGAAAATTAACCCATTATCACAAGAAAATGATTTTGTTTTCTACAGACAGCAAGACAATTATTAAGTTGTCATGAATAAACAACTTTGTTATCTCAAGATGACAAGATAATTAACTTGATCTTGCAACAATGGGAAAATCATCACAACCACAACTGCTCTCGGTTTCTATACTTTTATACAGAGTTATGCCAGTTTCTGGCAATTGCTTTTTGTATTCCTCGCCTGTAGCAAGGTAAAAAAAAAATCATCTGATCATCATGCTAATTATTTAACGACAGTAGTCATATGCAGGTACTGTTGCTCATTTTATTTTTGTCATACAATTTACAGTATGACATTCAAAATGTATTAGATACTGTACAATAGACTGACCCATTTAGCAAGATAGAGCATGGAATAACACCAGAGGTAGCCTTGAGAATTGAAAGAAAGCTTATGACTGGATATGGTGGCGGTTCATAGCTCAGTAGGCGAACAGAGATAGGTCTGGAGTGTTGACAATCATAAACTCAACTTAGCACACATGAACACTGCTCAGATGGCCATGAACAAGTAATATAGGCAAAACAAGGGTTAAAGCACTGCAGCTGACCTTGTACACACCTGACAGACAATAAAGCCCAGGGCTACCAAGCTGTGCATCTCCCAACATTAAACCACTTTTTTTTTCTCCAGACCAGAGAAGCTCATATTCCCATGAAATAATTTTACTCTACTGGGTCTGGGTACTTGTTTTCGCTGTATGTAGTCTGGCTAACTTCACACCAGAGGGCTGTAAATCATAGGCAAATATGTTCAACAAATACACAGTGACAATTATCATTAAAAAGTAGGATTTACTTTATAGTTAGTGGTGAAAAACAGAAGAGTATTGGTTAAAGCCCCAGTGCCATTTTTTCCACCCCATGGAATAGAGCTTATAAGACTGAATGATCTGTCTTTACATGTGGATGATGAGGACTGGTTCATCACCATCTTCTGAACAGCAGAAGAAAGTTGTCAGTTTTTATTTGCTTGGACCAGAATAGCTGATTTACTTAAAGATGGAGTCACATCATGGCACTGAAATGGTCAGAATGGAAATACATTTTTGATGTCCCCTTTTTGATCAAGCTGCAGCATGCACAAATGCTTTTATTACACCGTTTAGCAGCAATGAATGCTTTTACTAAACAAGTGGTGATGCATTCTTGGCAAGAAATTGGGCAAATTATTATAAATAGAGAAAAAAAACTATAATCCCATTATAAGCTTCAGGGCACGCTGGAAAGGTTGTGCCAAACTTAGAGTAGGCCTATGTTGTCTGTAAATTCCTCCCAACATTAAACTCAATTTTCATAGAAGATCTCTCAGTTTAATGTAACCACAAACCAACGGGCACTAACAAATACTCCACTTCCTGTTTTCATTGTCCCTTGTTGTTTTATAGAGTAGACTGCATAATTTGGTAAACAGTTTGGTTTGGTGAGACAGAATGTTTCCCAATAAAACAGAGAGGCAACACAAAAGCTTGTCTGTATTAGATGTCAACAGTAGTGTTCTTGTGGCAGGAGAACAATTTCTGCTATCGGTGGAAAATTATACAATGTGCAAACAGGATAATAATTGTAAACACTGTTTGCTCAGCTCCAGTCAAAATAACTATTTGACAAACTGAACAGGGAGACAGAGTAGTGGAGGCACAGGAGAGAGAAACTGGAAGGATTCAATTATTGGTCAGTGGAAGGCCACAAGTGGCCCCAGAAGCAAGGAACAAAATTGCTCAGTCATAGTAGAGCGCTGCATGTTATTTTATCATTTTTAACTGTATTAGTATCATAGCTTCATTGAATTTGACACACTTGAACTACAGTCTGTTTAGCCCTTGGGCAACATGGTGCTTTCAATTTTTTTCTTCAGCCCAAAGGTTCACTGAATAAAAGGAACACGGGTCCATATTGACTGGGGAGTTGCGATTTGCTAAAATGCGGCTCCCCATCAAATCTTTCACTTGTAGGATAAAGTTGGCGTTATTCTATGTTTTTCTCATTCTGAATAAATCCCATTACAAGACCTAAACTGACACTGTGTCTGTCTCAATACTTTCCATCTTCCCTACCCTGTCTGTGGTTGTCAGCCGCAAGCCCATTCATTTCTAATGAAGTCACGTAAAAATAAAATCACAAATATATATAGTTTTTAAGTACTTGATATATAACTTGTATAACTTGTGCAAAGAGCACAAGTTATATATTATTGCTGAAAGTGATACAAACAAAATATGCAAACTGTCAGGGTGTGAATGTTTTCAGACTGACTTTAAACAAACCAAAGCTACATAATATACCCCATAACACAGAAGGTCAAAAGCTTTCCCCTGTTTTTTGTTTGCGTCTGTTGATATTTTTAAAGGCAAGTTATTACAATATCATGCCTTCCTCCTACTTTCTGTGGCTCCTTGTGGCACTTTTTGTTTTCCAACATTTTTGTAGAAATGTCTTTGTTGTTCCTTGTAGATTGATACAAGCTCATCTCATTGTTGAAAAGGATTGTCAAGTGTAGTCCACAACACTCTGTTACCAGGCGTGAATACAAAGTGTTTGTCTGATCAAGCTTGACAACAGCAAGGTCACTGGCGATTATATTTGGTGAAATTACTCCTCATGCTGCTATCATGGGGGAACAAAATGGGAATAGCCTCCAGGGATCTGTATCGAATTTGCTGAAGAGTTCTTGAAACCACTCGGCCTGATGGAACTTGCTCCAAGAGTTATGATGCTGAGGAATGTCGGCAGTGTCAAACTCCAAAGCTCTCGCCTTGAATGTGAGTATACCTGTGGAGGCAAGAGTGCCAAATTGAGAGGGAATGGGCCGAAGAGTAGGGAAGCGTCCATTCCCCGGAGGAGAAGAGCAGAAGATGGAGAGGCATCAAAACATCATCCAGGACCAGGGACTGGCACTGTCTGCAGGGGGCTTTAAAGAGAACATTTCACATTAAATCTGTAATATTAAAGGGCTAATCCAGCGATTGAGTATTGCACTTCCATAAAGATAGGGGAATCACAAGAGACAGATTAAAAAAAGATTGGTAGAAATTGAAGCTGCAGAGGCTGAGATATCATGACTTCCTTGTCCCTAGTATGGGTCAAGCTTCAAAAACACTCAATCCTACGTTTCCCATAATGCAACTTGTGTTGTAAAAAGTGTCTCCTCATTAGACCCTTCCTGCCACGAATTTCAAACTCCACAGGCCCAGGCTGTAACACATGCAGGCTTTCTGTTATAAATTTGTAGTGTCCAAGCCCAAGCCGAAATAACCCTGATAACCCTGGGTAAAACTAGTTGAGTACACCTTTAAAGACACTGACCCTTAAAACATGATTACTGCACACTGCCTCTCAATAAGCAGCCAACTATTTATATGCAAATTATGAAGAATAGAAATCTTGCAAAGTATGGATTCTCAGGATTTTTTATTTCTGTTTTTGCAGTTGTTATGAGCTATATCTATTGACTGGAATGAGAAAGAATGCTGCGTGAGGGTTCTAGCACAACTTCACCTACTTGTACCTACTACAAGCTAAGTGCATGTCTTGAAGTATCAAAGTTTCAACACCACCTGTAAACACTTTATTGTTAAATGATCCTGATGAAGGCCACAGGCTGAAGAAAAAATGCCTTTATTTACAGAAATGTATATATGTATATATAAATACATTGACAACTGACAACCTAACTGATTTATGATTTGGCTCTCTTCGCCCCCATGGCTCTGTCTAACAGTTTTAATGGGTCTTTTTTGAACAAATGTCCAATTTTATAATTACTTATTATGATAAGTATAAATCATAGGCAATCATTTTGAATCATTTGTTATTTAGTCTATTCCTCTGAGAACAAGAAATCTGCCTTTTTTTCAAGTATATTTGCATGCCAGAAAAATAATGATGGCATAAACAGCTTCTAGCATTTCTGTTTAGTTACTGTATGTGTTCTGATACTTTATTGTTACACTGTATCACATTTTCAAGCTGATAAGACTTTACAA
The DNA here is from genome assembly GCA_002120245.1 of Maccullochella peelii. Taxonomy (NCBI): domain Eukaryota; kingdom Metazoa; phylum Chordata; class Actinopteri; order Centrarchiformes; family Percichthyidae; genus Maccullochella; species Maccullochella peelii. Next base: position 51,601 of record LKNJ01002102.1, on the reverse strand, counting down.
AGCAAACTGTTCGTCTATGAGAGCAGAGTAATAGCATGCAGACAAATGTGATACGTGGCATTTTGAACCAGACACACAATGTAACAAGCAAGCAACATACTGAAAAGTTTCCAAAGTAACTGGAGCTATCTAGCAGAGTTTCAGGAGCAGGACCACACCTCAACCGAGCCACTTCCAGCATTCTTATAAATACCCACCTAACCCTCTCCTCCTCTTTCGCTCTTGCATACTGCATTTTCGCTATCGCATACTGCACTTGTCTCAAGCACACACAGTAAGTTATCCACAAGGAACGTTATCTACCCGACCGGCAACTTCATCAATCCACTCACCTCATCTCCAGCATGGAACTTTGTCGCACTATCCCCACTGGACGATGATTTATGCAGACAAATCAGTACGACCACGACCACGTTCAAAGTTTCCATCAACCCACGCCAGCAGACCCAGCAACAGAAGCTGAGAACTACTCCACCAAAAGCCGTTCAGGAAGCGAGTAAGTCCAGCAAGCCTTCACACTGTCTCTTCCATGGTCCGTATCCTGCCCAGCTCATCTCTCCTCAACATACAAGACCACTATAATTCACCTGACAAATCATTCGCGTCTTCCAGTCCACCTCCTTCATCAGAAAAGAGAGGAAGAGGAAATTCAAGGGCAGTACATCGCCGTCGCTGTAATTATCCGACTCCATCACCTCCGAGGACAATGCCAGCCTACCGCCTCCGGCCTCTCAACAGGCAGTTGCATTGTCACCACGCTCCAGCGAAGTCTGCTGACAACCAGCCTTCATCAAAAATGTCTGACTGGACTGTAGCCACTCTCCAAAAAACGCACAAGGATAAAGGCATTCATTTTCACAGAACAGACAACAAAGCAAAACTTTTTAACACTCCTGTGTGTCAGCATTTCATACCCACCGTTCCGTAAACACTAGCTCTCTTCCGGGTGATGTCATCACGCGCACCCCAACAACACAACGTGACGTCAGAGCCGCTGGTGAAGGGACAGTTCACCGACATAGTCCAGTGCAAAGACAGGGATCATCAGCCAGGACAAAAAACAAAACAAAAAAATAACAAAACCACAGCTTCAGTAACCACCTCTCACCAATATCTAACACTATTACCTACTTTAGATGGAGCACCCAACACCGGAATTCCAGAGCCCTCCAAATCCCATCAGGTTTTCAACACCAGCAGCCTACATACGGGGCAAATATCACCGGGATGTCAGCGCAACAATCATAGCAGCTCGCTCTAGACAGGGCCCCTGGCACCGGGATGCCAGCGCCCCCAGCTGTCTATTTCCAGCAACCACAGCAGCCGGCTTCAGTCAGGGCATTTGGCACCGGGATGCCAGAGACCCCTGCTACCCCCATCCAGCAACAGCTGCAGCTTGCTCTAGCCAGGGCTCCTGGCACTGAGATGCCAGGGTCTTCGTCTCCCAACTTCACCAGTACCTGCAGCTCACATCAGCTGGAGCCTTCGGCACCGGGATGCCGGAGCCCAGCTTTCCTCCACAGCCCTTGAAGCAGCAAGTTCCTTCCATATTAAACTCTGGTCATCCCTTTCAACCCATTCCAGCCCAGCAGGCAACCATCAATTTCACCCTGTCTACAGCTAATCCTCCGATTCATCGTCCTAACTCTTTCATCCCCCGTCCTTCTCCAGTTCCCGCTAGTATACGCAAACAGAACATAAACGATAATTACACAGACCTTGCTCTCCTTATCATGCCTTCCCTTCATCAACCACCTGCCGACAGATTCCTTGAAGGACACAAAGGACACCTCTACCTGAAAGAGAGGACAGCCACCCATTTCAGAGATCTTACTCCCACAGAGTTCGCATTAAAGCATTATATTAGCATTAAGCATTATTAAAGCATATATGCTTTCTCTCTTTCACAGACGTTCTTTGTTCAAAATTTCCCACCCACCAGCAGGAAATGGATGATTACACGGCCGTTATCCTTAATCCGGCCCGTTTTGGAGGCAATGGTTTCTACCAGTATCACATCCACTTTGCCTCAGAAGCCGCTGCCCATCTTCAGAAGTTCAATGAGGACACATACTGGGACACACTCAACACAGAGAAAACAGAGGGCCCCTCCACATCCCTCGAGTTCTTCAGAATCATATCTTGTCACAAATCTGTTCTAGGCTTCACTCCCAATCAAAAGCTCATCCGAATCAGCTTCGATCTCCAATTTCCTCCTCGCCCCATGCTGTACCAAACACCAACTTCTTTCCCTCCTAGGTCACCTCAACTTCACCCCACGTATTCTCTCCATAGGGCAGGCCTTTATCTCTCACTTGCTATCAATCGCTACATCTGTCCCATCACTCGTTAAATTCCATCTCCCTGGACACTCTAAGCCGTGCCGAAATCTGTCTTTGGCTCAACCCTCCCACCAACTGGAATGGTTCACCTTCTTCTATGACGAACAACTGACTCACCCACACAACATCCATCCGTACACCGTGCTGCTCCTCCTGCCGGTTTTGGGGGTTTCTGCAAGGGAAGATAGTTCGTAACAGCATGGCTCCGGAGCTCACAAGTGAATCTACCCCATAGCTGCAGCCATCCTGTGGGGCCACGATCGGTCCTGCAAGTTCATTCTTGCATACTCAACAACCTGGCAGTCTAAGACATAATCAACAAAGGTTGCTCCAATGCCCTATCTATCATGCCGTTCATGCGCTGCCTAATCTGGCACTCAGTTACACACCAACATGTTCTCTGTGCAGCTAATGTTCAACACTATCGCTGACTTTCTTTTCTGTTTCATGACCAGTACAACATAACCTTCCCGTCGTTCAATCTCGTCACCATGACCTGTTTCATTGCCCTCTCCTTGTCCAGCATTTCGTCCATCCATTTCTCTACACACTCCTTCACGATCGGCTCCACCACCTCTGCCATCCCTGAACTCTTAAAAGAATTCATGAGCCATTGATCCTCCCAAGCGTATCACTGCTACATTCGTTCAGATCTCAAAGATCTCACATCTGCTCAATCTACCGTTCAAGTACCGCCTAATCTGGCATTCCGTTACACACCAACATGTTCTCCAAGCAGCTAATGTTCTCTGTCATTCCAACGCTGGGTGCCTGGGTGCTACGGCGGATTCCCTACCGAAGCTTCCCCACGCAGACGCAAGCCGAAGAACTACAAGCAAGCAAACTTATGCCTCGCACACCAATCATTTTTCATTAATAAATCATTTAAACCCATCTCGTTGATGGTGTGGTCCTTGCTAGTGAATTTTTGTTTAAAGTCTGACTGTGTCTTTGAATGGAAGATGGAGGAGATAATTGATTCAGACCTCAATACATCTCACTAGTCTTGAAATTTTTTCTTTAAAATGAATTTATGTGGATATGCTATTCAGTGAAATTCTTTTTTAAAAACATTTTGTACAACACCAGATCAAACTTAATTTCAGAATAATGGCTTTCCATGACAGTGGACCCCTCTGTCAGTGAACTGTAGAATCTACTAAAATATCAACAACAATAATGTTCTATATAAATGTGTTCTATTATCTGACACCAGAGCTCTCAAACCCTAGCACTTCTTTAAGATACAGCAAGGCAATGCAAAACAAACTGACCAAAATTGGCCATGCTTGGTGTTTGTTTACTATTAGAAGCCTTTTTTTCTGCTCCAGGCCAGGCACTCGATTCATTAATTTCACTCATTTCACTTATAATTAGTTTGATGTGTCGATGTAAATACATCTAATGCGAACAGAGACTAAGAAGGATCCAATGAATATTATTTTTTACAGAAAGAATCAGACTGACCTTGACAGACAAAAATCATGGCACTCTTGGTCTGAGTCAAGCACAACACAAACGCAGCGCTGAGTCTTCGCCCCTTCACGTTCAGTTGCTTGTCCACCAACAGCACGTCTGCTTCGCTGATGTCCTCTGTAGCTCGACATTCCATAGGGCACAGTGCGTCTGTGAAACACAGAGGCAATCTTTTTCAGTAATAGTAAAAATGTGAAATAAATCACATTCTTGGGACTGAGAAAAAGACCCCAATTATGGACATATCTTCTTCTTCACACTACTTCGACTCCTTTTTCACACCATAAAGAGAGAGATCTGACTAGATTACATGTTATAGCAATTTGATACATACTTTACAATCTGTGCAGATTACATTAGTTTACAATAAGGTTTCTGAAAAGTTACACATTCAATGCCATTTGGATGATCTGCATTAAGGCTTGTACAGAAACAGCTAAGTTTTCACTGCCTCGTGTTTTTCGTTCTGTTATAGATCAAATGCTTTTGGGAATTGGTAATGGAAAAACAAAGGTTGCCAGAAAGGTCAGTGAAAGTGAATAATAAACTTGAAATATTACTTCTGTAGATCAAATTTACAAAGTCAGAGAATCCATCACTGTATACTTGACTGTTGCTCACATCTGGATACCACTGCTTACACTTAGAATATCAGACTGGCATCACTTATCTTCAGTCCATTTTTTTCCCTCTTTCCACTTTCCATCTGCTTTTAACAATCTGTGGTGGATTTTGTAAAAAAAAAAAAA
>LKNJ01002102.1:0-47026 GCA_002120245.1 Maccullochella peelii | reverse complement strand
ATATATATATATATACATATATATGTATATATATGTATATATATTAAGGTGTTTGTGGCTTTAGGAGCTCTAAAGTCTTAAAGAGCAAAGAGGAAGGAGAATCTGTTCTAAAACAAATTTGAGTATCCCAGCAGGAATTGTACACAGCTGAGAGGAAGGTCTGCCAGTGAGGGCAACAAGACTATCTACCACTATCCATCAAGTTTTCACAAGATATTTGAAAAAAAAAGATCCATTGACAATACATATATAAATGGCTTTCCCCTGTAGATTTGTCAGGTACTGCCTGCTGCCTGTAAATACCTGTAGTGTTGCTGACATTTTTCCTGCCGCTTCCACTGTGTTTGCCTGATCCTGCAGCCTTTCTGTTTACTGTAACTGTAAATCCTATTGAACTCAGGGTAAAAGCCCTTCACATCCTATACTTATGTTCAGTCTGAAGTGGCTACTGTGGGTCAGATTTCTGTCTTAATGTATCACAAAAGGGTCTGGAAATGTTGACATCAGCTGGGGGCTATTATCTGAAGAAGGGCTTTGAGGAAACCTGCCTTTTAAACAATATGGTAAGCTGAGTAAAAGCACTTTAATTATAATTGTAGTGTAGGGGAGAGGTCACAACAGCAGAAGGAGTCATAGATACACACATTGACAATTGGAAGCTACCTATAGACAGACAGTAAGACATTGGCTCACAGTCTTGTGAGCCAATAATGAGTAGCTCCTCTGGATCAATCGTTATGGGAGAGAGGTGATGCCTTCTTGTTTACTTTCCATACTGAGATTTTATGAAACTTTAGTTCGAAAGAGTCACAGCATTTTTGGGGAATTTATCTTCTAGGATAGTGCAGTGCTCCCCACAATGTGAGCACACATATTTGAAAACACACGTACTGCTTTTATATTAATGTTGTGGTTTCTGTCAGCATCCCACTCAGTCTTTAAACTATGTCAGTTTGTCCAAACTTGCTAAGCAGTAATAAAGTGTGCTGTTTACCTGAAACAGCCAACAGCAATGTTGGCACAAGAAGACAGAGGCATAAAGAATGCTTTCCTACCGTCTTGCCAAGGATTTAATATGCGGTTAGGAGGTGGCAAAACAAGCACCATTTCTCAAAAAAAGGTGTTGAAAATTATATTTTGAGGTATTGCTACTAATCTGCGGTGTGCTAGGCCACATGTTGAACACACTTTATGTAAGCACAAATTGTGAAAAACTGCTACTTACTGTAATTATGCCAGGTAATGTTCACTTTTCGTGTTTCCTCGTCACCTGTAGAACCAACATAACTCCTGAGGTGCAGTTAGCGTACCTCTGACCAGCACAGGCCCCTGGTGATCAGAACATGACTACCTTGGTGGTCCCAGAACCAATCCACCAAATTTCTTCCACCAATTATCAATAATAATAATACCTTCATTATGTTGTAAATCTTTGGAAAAGTTAATTAATCTAAATTGTGAGTAGTTCTAAGTATTTTTTAATGAATTCATTTGGTTTGGTTTAAAAGCAGACTACATGCTACAACAACAAAAATCTAATTTAGGACAATTTTACACCACAATACCACAGTAACTATTGTGGTACAATTTTGGTAACCAGAAAACTCCCTTTGAACAAATCCAGTTCTAGTGTGTGAAGACTAGAGCCTTAAAATTTGGTCAAATCCACCATTAAGAAAATGAAGAACTGACCTATTCCTCACCAGCTGCTGTAGACCATTAGCTCTGTTTGACAGATTTCTCTCTGATCTCTGTCCATTCAGCCTCACAAGCTCCACGCTGCAGATTTATAGTATTTCAACTGCTTGGGATCCCTGAGACTTTGTTAGCTCATGAAAGGGAAAAACAGTATTATCACATCTTCACAGATCAAGCCCAGGATTAATGAGTCTTGGCCAGTGGTTGTTGTTCATGTTAAGCACCATAGTCGTGCATGCTTAGAGAGCATTCAGATGCATTCAGTACATATTGAATCATGGATTTTGGTTTTCAGGTGCTTTTGATGCACATGGGAGCAACCTAATTTATACTCTTTTGGTCATGGTGCAGGAACCATTTTGATAAAGACATCAAGCTGTCACACATACATAATTCACAATTCTTAAAATCTTTAGTATTAAAGATTTTTGTCTTATTCATATTATCTGTATGCTCATTCTTCTTATTATTAGAATTTTTTAACCTGAACATGAAATAACAAGATGAAACAACAACATGGACATTAACCATCACTAAAATGGTAGTTAATTATATGGACATTAGGCCACTGAGAAGGTGAAAGGTGAAAAAGTTGTAACTGAACACAATATAAGAGAGAGAGACAGCGCTAACTTTTGCAGTTCTAACGTCCACCTCTCTGATGTGAAACTTTGACCTTGCAGGGAGAGACAGTTTCAGTTGGGCTTGTCATCACTTGAACCATGACTGCGTCTGGCGCCTCTGGGAGGCAGTTACCGGGCGTGACTTGCTACAGTGTGCAGTGCACGACTCCCATTTGAGTTTACAAACCAGCCACATGCCAATCTGCGTTTTAAAGAGTCTTAACGTTAATTGCCACTCTTTATCCCAACTGACAAAAGATATTGTGCAAGTCCAGAGATGCTTGCACAATAGTAGGTAGGCTATAGGCCTAGGCTAGCACGTCCGGGTGGTTTATTGGAGAATTACATTTTATAGCATTTAACAAAGCATGTCTTAGCCTACTCGGGAGTGTTGATCCAGATGATATCCAAGTGGCAGTAGTAGACGCACTCTTTATCCTTGTAGGAATAACATGTGCAGCGCTTGTGTCTGGACTTCGCCTCCGTTGCTGCTGACCGCTGTAATCCCTTGGATCCCCCGGAGCCAGGCACCCTGCTGGAGCCTGGGAGACCTCCGTGGTTGACCTCGGATATAACCAAGGCATCGGACGTCAATACACCTCCTACACGAAACATGTTAGAAATGAGTTAAGTAATAAACACATAACCACATGTGTAAGTAAATAAACGAACGATTAAAAAAGGCATACCTTGTAAGAGAAGCAATGCCAGTATGTTGAAAAGCATGGTTTTCACGAGGATGGATAGTATCCTTGCCATGTCAGATATTCCCAAAATGAATCATAGCCTGGTGAGGATGCAGCGCACATGAAATTAATCTCCCACCAGCATAGAGTGAAAATCCATCAACTTCAGTGTCCAGGTGCAGTTCATCTCATATGGTCCAGACGTCAAATAATGAATCAGTGGATGTTTGTCGCACAGTTCCTTTCATATTTATAGCTTCATGTCATAAATCCTACCTGCAACTTGCACATTCAAGTGAGAGGAAACTGCGGTTTCCTTAACAGCGTACAAATATCTCTCCGACCCGCAGTCACACAGCAAAATGTGCTTTGATCTTTGGAGCAAAGAAGGTAACGATGCTCCTCTAAGTCACTTCGCCTTCTAAAATCCCAAATCAAAGATAAAGGGTTTTGCAGAGGCTTGGGTACACGCCCACGCCTCCCTTAACACCCCCTCTGTCAAATGACAGCGGGTCAAGTGAGCCTTTTGAGAGAACCCGGTCAAGCCAGCCGCCGCTTGGATTTTGGTGCGCGTCTATTCGTGTTGTTACGGTACAGGTGCATAAAGCGGCCCAAAAGGACGCAAGACTCACATTTCAGCAACTATTTCTCACAGATATACCAAGTACAAACTACAATATATTACACATCATATATCAAATAAAATAATAAACTTTTAATTGAGTCCTGTTCAGGATGACCCTGGCTATAACCATGTACAATATGAAGTTATTTTACTGTAGCCTACAGTTTTGATTAAAATTAAAGGGAAAGTCAGGGGAAGTTTCAAAGCTCAGAGGACCAATCCATTATTACTCTTGGGCAGGAACTGTATTTATTTATTGACATTTATAATCCTACTGATCTAGAAAAAACCCCACCTCAAGGCCATACACACATAAGTGTGAGAATTTACATACATATATCTCAAGTCAGTCTTTAAATTTCTCAGCATCAGACAAATTGTAAACAATTAGCCTACAGTTAATGACTTTAGTTAGCATGTTTAGTTTTAGTAATTGTGCTCATTGTTTACATTACTGAGGTGATATGCAGTATATGCCATTACTAAGTTATTTTTGTTTGAAATTGTATCATAAAAAAGTTTGAGAAACTTTAGAAACAGTTCTCTCCATGGATTGTGGGCCTGTTTTGATAGTAAATGGCTGTTGACTTTTGTCTAAAAGGTTTCTCAGTGACAAATGACCACAATTAGACTGTACAGAAATCTGTGTGTGTTTGTGTGCATGCGTGTAGCAGGAGTCTCTGAAAATCTAGGGGCAGATAGGGGCACAGATTCAGGGGAGTGTGTATACTGTCTCTCTCTATAACTGACTGCTTAAGTACCACAGCTGTTTCCTTACATCATTACATAATGCACAAAGGAGTTAGCAAAAGGTCTGAAGTTGATTCTGAGTGTTTTGCCTTTGGATTCGGTTGTTGTTTCTCAACATGAGGACTAAATAAGTGTCAATGTAGGTGAGGCTGGTCATTGAGAGGCTGAAAAGTCAGAAATAATCAATCAGTAAAAATATTAGATGTGTTGAAATAAGCTCTTTGGGTAAGAAGTAAGAAAGTAGTGAGCTCAGCAGTTGCGAATTACCTGGTAGACCATGGAAGACCAACATGCTGGATGACAGAATTGGACCACCTGTCCCACAGATCAAGACAGTTCATAATCAAAGGCATGCCATCTCATCTGTCAGATATGGATAAGGAGGAGGTCATGCAGCAGGACGATGACCCTGAACATGCAGCCAAAACAACCAATGTGTTTTACTGAAATCAATCTAACCAGTGGAATGTTGTTGACTGACTGAGTCAACCCCTCAGTCAAATTTAGCATGTGTTTCTTTTACCAAAGATCAGACTGAAGGTAAAAAGCTAGCGAAACAAGCCAAAACTAAGCAGTTCAGGCCTGGCAGAGCATCACCAGAAGAAGTGTCCGGTGATGTATGTGAGACGTAGACATCAAGCAGTCTAATTTGTAACTAAATATAAAATGCCAATCGAGTATCGGCGAGGATCACGCCCGGCCCTGCTCCTGGCACTGAAGCCACTGCAAATTAAACTTTCAAAGGGGCATTTACAGTGTCATGAAAGCTAGGATTGGGGGGGTTAAATGTTGGTCAAATTAATTTTGAGTGTTTGCAATTCCACTCAATTCAATTGATCCATTCTGTTAATCAAACCACTGTGGGGCATGAGTGTGTATGTGTCTGTTTTCTGAAGTGCTGAGTTCATGAACACAACACACATTTGGCTGCATGAAGTAATCATGGAAGTTAAATGGGAACACCTTAGGGAATCTGAAGAAGATGTTTCTAAGGGTGTACCTACAGCTCTGCTCAGATCACTATTATGAAAATGAACATACCACACTGAGCCTACCAACTTCAATTTCCTTTCACTTTGTGTTGCCTCCTGGGGCAATCATTACTATCAAACACCAGGCTGCCATAAAAGACTGGAACAGAGACACACAGAAGAAACCTGTTAATCTGTTTAGATTTTCTGTAATATTCTCGTCTGACTGTACTGTTTCTCCATCGCTTGTGGAAATAATTCTCCAATAGATGTAGGACTAAAATCCATATAAATGTAAATATTTGAAATAAAAGTCTTTCCTGCTGAGCTTAAGGTGTACACACTCACACATACACAGAGAAGCTAGTATATTTAAACATAGACAACACAAACACACTTACATGAAAGAAATACATACCTTCATGGGAAGATTGGGGCTTTTATTAAGATGCTTTGGCATGATAATCCAAAGTCTCCCATACTGTTAACTGTACCTTCTCACTCTCTGGGATATATACAGTAAGTGTCCTGGATTTGTACTTTGCTACATCTAGATCTGTCTGACTCATGACTGCCCTCTGGTTCCTTCCCAAATTCCCCAAGGCTAGGGTTTTGTGCCATACCCCAATTCTCTGGCACATTCCCCAAGCTGGGAAACAGAGGATTCCACATAAATGAAGACCATATTCTGTTTTCTTTCTCCTGACCAGAGTTGTGGAAACGGAATGCTATCAGAAAGTTGGCTGCGTGTGGTTTAGCGGTCACATGATGCATGCATGCTTTCAAGGTATCATTTTGCGGGTTTTCTGTGAAGGACCTCTTACAACCTAGTCTGGTGAACCTGATGTTGCTGTTGATGATCATGGATGGTTATTTACACTAAATAGGCAGTGAAAAATATAAATGCACGGTACACATCTCCTTGGATATATTGGTTTGGCATAGCTGATCGAGGTAATAAAAATGGATATGTTAAACCTAATAGTAGGCCTCATTTAATTAAATCTCTCTGACTTTTTTCTCATTACATTATGCAACACATTTTACTACTTAAATTGTTGACCTCATGTTCATTAGCAATGATATTATAAAAATCCATCCTGGACCTACCAAGTTTTCCCACCAGGGAATTTATGATATCCCAGATTGCTGTAATAATTCTCTAGAATCTTAGTTTTTGTTTTTTTTACCTCTGTTTTCCTCCTGCCAGACATATAGATTCACATCATGTAGGTTCATGTTCTGCCCGTCAACCTCTGCTTGTGTAGTGTTGATTATAGCTGCCCTTGATCTAGTGAGCAGAGGGAAACCCATCGCAGTGGGTCCAAGGATTAACTGGAATTAACATACAGGAATGTAATACATTTCAGGAGGATTCCAGCTCCCATTTTGTCCTGTTTTTCATGGCCTCCTCTTATGTTTTATTAGAAAACATGTTGGGTGTGCAAAGCCTGGGCATTTGCAGACTCATTATCCCTGGAGTGCTGTGGAGCTACTGAGGTAGGGACTGGAGAAACAATAAACAGGTGGCATTAACATCTCAGAAGCTGCAGATATGTAAGCCTGTTGAAATGAACATGAGGAACTGTTATGTAAAACGGTTCTATACATCTGATGAGGGTAAGAAAGTCAAGCACAGAAAGCAGAGTGGATTAGAGCCACTGACACATGAAAACTTTTTTCAATATCGACAAAAAGCCACACTACTTGCTCTTTATTCCTGTCCTATCCTCTTAAAGACCAGGTTGAAGTTTATTACTCTCCATATCAGGGGAACACATCTAGTCAGAATAAATGAGAGGATACCTTTACACAGAAGCCTGCCATGAAGGCAATCATTTTCTGACAGTTTGTCAGTTACATTTACACTCTAAACCATAGCAGCATTGTAGTTGAGTATATAGAGCGATGACATGCAGGACAGAGACGATCTGTCATGTCACAATGGCAGTTTTGACCTTAAGCTATGTCACATCATTACAGTGTACAAATGACTCAGTCCCATTGACCCTTTTACCCTTTCATGCTTCAAAGCGTTACCTTTATTTGCCTTTGATTCCTTGACCTGAATCAGCAACATACCAGAGGTGTTTCCTCTGCATGTGGAGAAGGGCTTGAACAGGCTACAAGGACTCAGCAGAAAGATTTATGGCTGAGCTGAACTTTCCACCAAACAGAACAAGGTGAGGATTATTGCATTAAAGTCAGCAAGATGCCTCCCTTATGAGTAACAGCTGATGCCCCTGGATCCCACAGATTTCCTGCTTTGAGGTCGCTGTTGAGGAGAATTTGGTTTACCAGGACTGATGACTATCACCCACTGAAAACTATATGACCTGCGGGATGCTTCACCATGAGTGGTGGTATTGAGATTTATGCAAAACCCACACCATGGTAAAATCAGCATAGTGAAACTAAGCCAGTCAGAGAGGGCCTTTCACAGAAAAATCTAGATTTAAAATGACAATCTAAATTGGACAATAAAGTTGGAATTTAACTTCAGATCCATACAAAACATAGGCTACATGTTTGAAAGAGACTAACCCATAGGCTGATCCTCAAAAACAATTTCCATTCCAAGATACTGGTGATCATGGAGTTGTTTCATCTTGCATAAGGACAAAAACGTAAGTGGTTAGCCAAAATTATAAGCATAATAGGTATAGTTCCTACTAGAGACTGATAGAAATTCTCTGGAGGGATGACAGCCAAACCAAAAACTGTTGCACAGACACAAATCCAGGAAATCTGCCTCAAGATAAAAGCTTGCTGAGAGGTTGACCCCTGATTGACACCTATGGTTGAACTGAAGAAATAGAGGCGGAGGCTGGGTTTTCAAAGGCATGGAGTGAAAAAAAATACTCTAAGGACTAAATTGGGATTTGTAATGCTGCATTAGTGATGTAAATGGTAACTCCTGGCAAAGGACTAACTTTGATTTTGGAAGATACTGTAATTTATGTAGGGATAATGCAGTAATTTGACTATATTGTGTTTAAAAACAAGGGTATTGGATGGTTGAAATGTTCTTCTTGCAAAATTAGAAATATCTGAATAACTGTGAGCAGCTGAGAAATTAAAACTTTTGGCTCAGATGGCATCTAAACACAGGCTTTAAGTTTCTTTGTATCTTTTATACACTGGACTTTTATCCGGTTAGTCACTACCTACATTACTTTTCACTGAGTTGAAGATAGATGGATTTGGGCAAATATGATATCACTTCTGTATATCTTTTTGGATTATGTGTCAGTTATCGATCCCCCACATGCCAATGTTTGATATTTTGAATGATTGAGACCATCACATTCTTGTTCATTCCAACCAGCCATTATTAGATATGACACAAACAGCTAATCTGGAGGGGATAAAAATATTTATTGACACTTTTTTGGAGACTAGATTAATACACACGTACATCTGCAGCAAATGTGATAAAAGGAAAGACATATGAGTATGGTTTTCTTGTCTGATGTTTAAAAGAAAACTGATAGTTCTAGCCAGCTGGTTTGGATCAGCACTGCCACATTTCACTAGATTTTCCTGTTTGTTCCTCGTCTTCGCTGTTGTTAGAAATAATACCCAAATTCCTATATGACAACACTAAGTAAAAAATCAATTTCTCTAACTATATGTTATGTTGTAACAGCTGTAATTTCCATGAAATGAAAGCACTTGATTCTATAGCTTATCTGCACGGAAGGGAGGTTTTAAGATTGGGTTTTGGCTCAGCTGGAAGAACGATCCTATTACACACGGCTGAGAGGCCTGGTCTATGTTCTTTACTACAGTGGATTCTTTGGTAGCTATAGCCAAACCAAGCATCCAAATTCAATTTAAAGCCCTCTTAATACTAGCCTTTTCTGATTATTTATATCAGAGTCTACAGTATTGTTGTTTGATTAGTGGTGGGTGGCTGAGAAAGAAAAAGGTATTCATTTATTTAGCTTTTCACAGGAATCTGACTTCTCTCTGCTCCTCTTACAGTACTGACAATAAGGTGTGTACTTGTAAAGTGTCTTTGAGTACCCTGTAAGCGCTCTGTAATTTAAATGTATTATAATTATTATATTATCATAAAACAATACATTTAAATCTTTTTATCAACTGGGCATAGATTGAGCTATTATTACACTTTAACATTCGGAAATAGGGAAGAAACCCATACCCTGTACCCCAGCCCACCATGAGACATGTAGGCTACCAGCTAATTTATTTGAGGTGAGTAATGCACACTGAAATAAGACAGGCTTCTGTCACCAAGAAACATAAACAGATTAGATACAATCCATTAACCATTAGCTGATGTGTAAGGGCATTGTATATGCAGGCAGTGTGTTTTCTCAATGTGCCATGGAGGGCCTTTCTTAAATTTCACAGGAAGAGGTCAATGGTTGAGCTCTCTCCACTCCAGACTGTTTTCCTTCATAATCTTCCTGAGATGATGAATCACTGGGCGAGGGTGGGTTAGAAATATCAGTGTCTATCCTTTTCTCGATGGATCACATATGGATTTAAATATTGGAGAAATAAAAAAAAATAGTTTGAGGGACAAATACAAAACAATATTAATATTTGTGTTAATTTGACATTTACCATGTGATACTTTTGGTTATGTCAGAATATCACATAGTGATAGCCAGTGGGAAAAAAGCATTTACAGAGCAATAACATATACATACATAGTCAGACAAATCCAAGTAGGGATGGAGTTAGCAATCAACTTTATCTACGCATTTAAAACAAGTTGGCCTGATTTTGACCTCAAGCCTTACTTATAAGTAAATAAGTAGATGTGTTAATTGCTTTGACTAAGCAGGGAATATCCTATCTAATGCTGAAAGACAAATCTAATACCAAATTTTGAGGGGAAAAAATGGAGGCACCATTCTACTCAGTTAGATGAGGTTTTGGCGCCACTAAGTGGTGATTTTAGAGTAAAGTTGAGGGTTGGGGATAGGTGTGACGTTTTTGCTGTGTTTAGAGTTGTAATACAAGGCCAGTAGGTTAGCTCAGTTTACTAGCTGTTAACTCGATACTGTAACTGTAAACTCAAACATTTGAGAATTGTAGCCTGATGTTGCTTTATCTGAAACTACAATAACTCTGTTAGACTTTTGAATAAAATGTGGACATCATTTATGAATCATCAGCAGAGTAAAAGAAAAATTGACCCCAAAATGCAGGGTTGGTATATTGATATTTGTGTGATATATTTTTCAGATTTTTTTTATAATTAATAAACGTATATACTACACTATTTATTGATATGACATTTTATTTTGTCATGTTTCTATAATTCATCTGAGGATTTCTCCATTCTCTTGAAGATAAAAATACAATCAGAAGAATACGCTTATTTTAACACTGTGACTATTTAATTAACCTGACAATTTAGGTCATCAAGTATCCTACTTAAGGGGGTTTAATTTTGCCTTAAATGTGCCAAGGGACAGAATCAATCTACAAATTACCTGACTTACAAATGCTACGGAAAGCACACTAGGACATTCCCCCTTTGTCAGTTGGTGATATGGTTACCATGACAACAGTTATCAAACACCGACTGGCTAATTGCTAACTAGCGTTGTATAGTTATCACTTATACGCGCATATTTTTCATATAGCTATAGTTAACTATCCTAGTTTTCTAATATCTCATAGCGTTCGCCTCCATGTCAAAGTATAAGGTAAATAGAAAGCACTGTGTACATTTCGTTTTCTTGTAGGCTTTATACGGACAAGATGATAGATGTGATATAACATAGGTTGATTGGCTCGCGTTATGATAGCAGGGTTCCAACTATTTTGTGCCCATAAATGAATGAAGTATGGTTGGAATAACTAGCAAGTAATTAGGTAGGGGGGTTAGGGTTAGGGTTAACTAACGTTAGCTAGTAATTAGCAAACCAGATGACTTGCTAATCGTTGCGTAGTTTGCAGCTGTAAAATTTCGGTTTGCTTTCTTGACCTTTGCAGACATCTGGATACAAAGGTTCATATGACTATACCAAAAGTGAAGAGCGGTGAGTGTTGTTCTTAAGTTGGTTGTAAATAAACAGTTATTCACAAGTAGCTACTGGTAACAGTGACCATGTCTCCTCAGGGAGGGAAGAAGTTCTGTGCGTTACAAATGTGGCCTACTAAACACCATACAGGATGTCCTGCGGCAAAGACCAGGTTGGGTTGAAGTCAAAGAGTGAGTAGGGTTCTCTGTTTATATCACATCAGCTTCTCTGTCATTTTTGTGGCTTGAATCTGGTATCTACTCTTTTTTCTCACAGTGATGGAGAGTGGGACATCAACTGGTGTGATGTGGGCTGGCTCAGGGAGAATTTTGATCACTTCTACATGGAGGAACATGTAAGGATAAACCACTTTCGCAACCATTATGAGGTGAGGTGGCATCAGTCTAGCATGCTTTGAGACTATGAACTGGTGATTTCAACAGTAATAAGCATACATTATTCAAATCAAAAGTCATGTAGTCTTTTTCTATTTTTCTAATGTTTTATGTTACAGCTGACTCGCAAAAACCTCATGGTGAAAAACCTTAAAAGATACCGAAAAAATCTTGAAAGGGATATTGGCCGCATGGAGGCATCCAAATGTGATTTTTTCCCCTGCACCTTTGCACTGCCCAGCGAATATCATCTCTTTGTAGAGGAGTTCAAAAGAAGCCCTGGCAGCACCTGGATCATGAAGCCGGTTAGCTAAAGTAGACCACAGATGTAATCCATTTCAATAAAATGATCTTCAATTCAGTATTTGGATGACCCCAGAAACTAAAGTTAAGTTAGCACCAAATTGCACTTGTCATGAAAAATTAACTGGTATGTTTATTTAGGTAGCAAAATCTCAAGGGAAAGGTATTTTCCTGTTCAGGAAACTGAAAGACATCATGGATTGGAAGAAGGTAATGTGTATTTATTTCATCAAGGAATTGGGTGTAAATTAAATGACTAAAAACAGACATTCTACATACACACCTTCATATTCAGATTGATAATATTGTGCATACACAGGATGGCACCCGCTCAGAGGAACAGAAGGATGCAGCTCAAGTGGAAAGTTATGTGGCACAACGCTATATAGAGAACCCCTACCTAATTAATGGTAATAAACTGAATGAAAAATGCACTTTTATTGAAAATCCAATGCAGAAAAATCAACAAATGTGCTAACAAATAATTTAACAAAAACTAATAATGGACAAAATGTGATCAGGAGGAAGAGTCAGTAAATAGAACCTTTATATATATTATATTGCTGAACTACTTTTTATGCTTTTTGTCCCCACAGGCAGGAAATTTGATCTGAGGGTCTATGTGCTGGTCACATCAGTATGTACTGAACCTTGTAAATCATAATGTTATATACAAAATGTAAATTTTGCTGCATGTGTGAATCAGCGTGGAGGCAGGTGTGCATATGTTTATGTGTGTTTGTGTTTCAGTATGTTCCCTTGAAGGCCTGGCTGTATCGAGATGGTTTTGCTCGCTTCTCAAGCACCCGCTTCTCCCTCAGCAGTATTGATGACAAGTGTATCCTTTTTTTTGTAGTCACAACATTTAGTCTCCATGCATTTGAATGTTGATACGCGATGTGATAGCCTGGTTCTGAGTTTTTAGGACGTGCCAGTCATCCCCTATCAAGCCTTTGTCTAATGAAATATTCAAGCAAAGTCAGTTTTAAATAGCCCGGTTTGACCCAATTTCTGAGGCTGTTGTTCCTAATTTTGTCACTTTCATCCACATCCCTGATTATGTCATTAAAGTTCCCAAATTCTACTTAGTGCCCCTTTTTAGACATGCACCTCACCAATGTGGCTGTTCAGAAAACAGCACCAGACTATGATCCTGAAAAGGTGTGTAATTCAAGACCACTTGTCAGTGCATATTTATGTCAGTTTTTCTAAGATGTATCCCCTTTAACCAATTCTATCCCCTCTTTATTCCTGCATTGTTTTATTCATATCTAAATAGGGATGTAAGTGGCAGATGCAGCAGCTTCGAAGATACCTGACTGCAAAACATGGCAGAGAGGCGGTAGAAACCCTGTTTACAGAGATGGACAACATATTTGTCCGCAGTCTACAGAGTGTACAAAAGGTCATTATAAATGACAAACACTGCTTTGAGCTCTATGGGTATGACATTCTACTGGATCAGAACCTCAAACCGTAAGTGCTAATATGGTCTACAGACACATTATGCGCATGCCAACACACACATGCCAACACAGTGCCAAAACTGTACATCATCACCTATATATATTCACTTGGTAAACATGCAATAAGGCAAGCATGCATGCTCACAAATAAGCACAGAAGAGCACATGCACAGACAATCAAACATGGCTAGTGTTAGGCTAGTATAACCTCATAGATCTTCACAGCATATCTGAAAAACTGACAGGTATGCAATAATCCAGCTATTAATAATCACACCCACTAATGACAGTGCCTCTCTCCGATACAAATATTGTAACATTCATTCACTTGCTTGTGCCTACCTAAAAATCTGTTTGCTGTTCCTTGTAGATTGGCCTAACACTGGCTCAAAAGGCTATGTAAATGTTTGGTGAATGTCATCGCCCTCCATCTCTTTGCAGGTGGTTAATTGAGGTGAACGCCTCTCCGTCACACACACCCAGTAGTCAAGAGGATTACGAGATGAAGTGTCGGCTGCTGGAAGACACTTTGAATGTTGTTGATATGGAGGGAAGGTAAAGGCCTCTTTCTCATCATGCGTTTGCCTTTTTGTCATCAGGGAACGAGGTGTGAGGGTGTGTCTGTCTCTCCATTGATTATAGGCATCACATTCTTTATTGCCATTCACTAATCTATACACATTTGGAAGTATAATGTTTCGAGCCTGGGTTTAACATGGGTGGGAAAAAAGCACCCTTGAGAAACCCTTGACATGTGTCATAGCAACAATAAACAACCTTCTACCATTTTCCTCAGATCACAATCCGAATGCTGTACAACAGAGTTCCTTTCATATTTCTGCCACGCTGGTGCTGCGTTCTAATTAACTGTGTTTTTTTCTCATTAGGTTGACTGGCAAGGAGAAAAGGGTGGGTGGCTATGATCTCATGTGGAACGATGGGCCTGTCTATAGAGAGGATGTCAACCTAGAAACATTTGGCAGTTCATGTTTCACTGCCAACACACACTTAGGTAACCTGTCAGTGCTGCTAATACAAACTTTTTGAGGCAACACGATTAAAAAAATTATAAAAACAAATGATTGCAAGGCATTCTGATAAATGTGCAAAAGTATACATGCAATTAAGACCATGATATTTAATCATTATATTACTAATCCCTGCAAATATATACCTGTTCTTTGTTGCAGGGTGTATGAATGACAGAGAGAAGCAGCTCCGCTGGCTCCTAAAATCATTTCCAGGCCAGAAGAGGATGTAACACACTCATCATTTTTATGTCCCACCACTATAGTACTTGGTACGTGTTTGGGAGAAGACAGGCTCCAGTGAACACAAGTAACTGAAAAAAATAGTAATATTTCATACAAAATGAGCTCTCTGTGATGATCTGATCCGATTCCAATCACCTAGGTTGAAATCTGAATATTCAAATTAATGAAAACTAAATTTTCTTATAACTACAGCCAACCTTGTAATACTTTCAATTACAGAGTTCAAAGACAAGTATATTGTTATAAAATGTTTTGCTAATGAATGCGGTAATTAGCCTGATTCATTTTGGGATTTTAGCAGTGTCCCAGTAATAAAGGCAACAGTGAACTTTGTATAATTTCTTCATGTGTTCCAAAGAATTGCAAATGAACCAATGCCGCTTGAATGCAAAACATTTATTTCTATGCCTTACAAATACTCGCATTCAACACTGAGAAAATACATACCATAATCTTTCTGCATACGTGTCAACATAATGTCCACATTTATAATAACATCGCCACTCCCGGCCCCTTATCTATGGCTTTGATACTTTACATGAATATTAAGTAAAGAGGTGCAATCTGAATACATATCACACTATTTACATGAAAGTAGTGTTCCCATGAATCAAGTGCACATGGTAAATCGCAACAAACAGATAAGACACTCTAATGTAAACACAGTGTTCTACAGACTTCAAGTATGCAGTGGAATATGGAGGTGATACGTATAACATTACCATGTTACAGCCTAACAGCTATGACGTGTTGAAACTCCATTGTATCACGGGAATGACCAATGGTACAGCAAAGTAGACATTAAGTTACATTCAGCTCTTTTACTAAATATTTTCTTTTTGTGCATGACGATGTAAACATAATAATAAGAATGATGACAAGTCAACTACAACACTTTTCATAAATATAACTATGGCATATAAAATTTGGAAAAATATGCTTTTACATTCGTAGCAAACATTACACTTTGTCTTCAATGATAGAAAGAGCTCAGCTCTATGCAAAATACAGTATATTATCATAGACTACAATTCAAGCTGTTCAAACATGAAAAGCCCTTGTAACCAAAATTTAAAAACCACTGCACAAATATGTCTGAGACAAATTACATTACTGCAGTACACCACCACTTGCGCCTCCTCCTTTTCAGCCAAAAATGCTTTAACTGAACGTATGTCTTAAAACATGAGACACCAAAGAAAAAATAAATAGCAACATCAAGTAAAGTAAGAGCAATGAGAACAAATACATTCCAACATCAAGAACTCCACTAGTAACGGCTATGGCTGTATTCGATGACTAAAATGTAATGATCTGTGTTAAACTTCACTATGGATTACTTATGCTGAAATCTATCCAGTGGTACAGTATATGCTTATTTTAAGCCTATTTCAACATTAGTAGCATACTGTGAGATGACTGTGCAGTGCAACAGTTTTTAATTTACAGAAAAGCTGTTTTTAGAATCCTAGTAGTGTTTTGGGTCATAATGAGCCTTCAGTCAAAACACTGTCCAACATTATGACCGTATATTTACTGTACATTTGGAATGAACAATTCACAATATTTATATATAATGTTCTATTTAAGTGTCATATTATGCTTTCATATCATTGCAGGTTTTATCGCTATTCTAGCTGCTCATATACTTGTTAGTTTTGACCTTTTGAAGGCTGTACACCACTGACTGATTTAGACTGCTGTACAACAGTTACAACATGTTAGTATTACACAGATTACACAGAAAGCAAGCATAGGTTCAAGCTCCTGTACCCTTAGTAACCACTAAGTAAAGCACTATATGTGTAGGTCTATATGGGTTATTTTGTAACAAAGTGCACATTTTTTGTTTTGCCATTCTGCTTACTACTAAGTGGGGCTTTGGAGAGAGACTGCGGCTCTTTAGCAGCTCTTTTCATGGCAGTTTTAGAGGCCTGACCTCCTGCCTCTGTCCTCTGCCAGTCCTTCTCTACTCTCTTGGAGGTGATGACCTCTCTCTTATTTGCAGCAAAACCCCGCTTCTCTGCACCAGCTGTTTTACTGCCACCGGGCTCCTTTTTAACATCTGTCTCGGAGTTAGCTCTGACACGGCTTTTCCTCACCTGACCTCTGCTGTTTGGGGTAGTTCCAGATTCCTGGGGTTGCTTACGTGCATTGCCTGCGGCCTGCATGTGCCTGAAATGACTTCTTCCAGCTGGGGGGCTAACTGGGGTCTGGGCTGCTCCTCCTCCACCTCCCCCCGCGCCCTGTCCTCCTGGGCTCCCACATTCCGTGGAAGTTGCTCGGGTCTCACTGCTGCTCCTCTTCGCTGGAGCCCCAGGTTTGGCTCTTCGCTCAAGCAGTGGGCTGAGACGCGAGTGCCGCTGGTAGGCATAGGCAGAGCAGCTTCCATTGCACAACGGGTAGCGAATGTGACAGTGAGGGCAAACTGGGAAGCGGGAGTGCTGGTGCTGGGCTGAGGCAGGTGATGGGGGGTTGTTGACAGGTGCAAATGGGAAGGCTCGCTGGCTGTGCCGCAGCCCTTTTGGGGAGTTGAGTCGGGATGGTGGAGCTGTGTGAGGCCTGGGTGGGTGAGCAGTGGTGGCAGAGGGGAAGCCCTGCAGCCTTGAACGGCTCCCAGGCGGACGGCTGCTCTCTGCTTGTGCCGTTTGGATCTGGAGCCACTCCAGCTGCAGCAGCCTCTCCAGATACTTCTCTAAGTGCCCTACAGGCTTGGGCCGGGGGGCGCCACGTCCCTCTGTATGAAGAAACACTGCCAGCTGTCTCAGGCTCCAGCTGTTGAAGGGAGGAGGCAGAAACTCTGGGTAACTGTAGCTGGTTGTTTCACTCTCATTTTCATCACCCACAGTCCCACAGGGTCCTGGGAAGTCC
The DNA here is from genome assembly GCA_002120245.1 of Maccullochella peelii. Lineage (NCBI taxonomy): Eukaryota > Metazoa > Chordata > Actinopteri > Centrarchiformes > Percichthyidae > Maccullochella > Maccullochella peelii. The sequence goes on along the minus strand of LKNJ01002102.1, from coordinate 29,356 downwards.
GGGGGAAAGTCACTAGTGTTGATGACCTCTGCCCGGAGGTTGAGGTGAGGAGGGGTGCAGGGGGTACAAGGAGAGGGCAGTACAGGCAGCCTCTCAGAGTCTGACAGATCACTGGCGCTGTCAGTGTCAATATCCTTCTGGTGGTAGTGATGCTGTAATGACTCAGGGGTTGGGGCTGGGGAGTGTGTTAGGGGGTACGCTGGCATGTGTCGTAGCCCTGATATTGGGGAGAGAGGCAGGGAGAGGGCTCGCCGATTTTTCCCCATCCCCCCACGATTCTGGGGTAGCTCATTGCTGCATTTTGACATCCGTTGATTTTCGCGTCTCTCCTCTTTCCTGTGCACAGATGCGTGTTTGCGTAGTTGGGGTCTTAAATCTCCTTCTTCTTCAGGGCTGTAAAGAGACAGATCAGTGTAAGGAAAAGCTGTTGGAGATTTAGGGATTTACTGTACCTGAAGCAAAGCATTCAGTAAGAGCGCAAACCCCTCTCCACACATACCTGGAGAGTTTGCTTGTATTCCGTGTAGTGCCAGATTTGACCCTGCCACCTTTTAACTGTGAAACACCCTGTAAAACAATCATTATGGAAATTGTTCGATTACTTCTGATTGATTGGAGTACATAGACCACAAACACATGCTGCAACACTGACATCCTTATATCTATCCTGTCAAAGAACTATAATGTTGAAACATGATCTCTCTTTAATTTACCACAATGCCATTCACTCACCCTCTGCACTGCTGTCAGTGTGTCCTTATCCTGACCTGGTCCTGGGAGGGCATTTTTCATTTGGCCCACTGCTTTCTTCATCTTGTTACCTTTCTTTGAACTGTGGAAACATGATAGTGGTTTGTCAGGCTCGCCTCTAATATCTGAGACAAAACATGACATGTTTAATTTAGTCTTAGATGTGTCACTGTAAAATGAGGCCTACCTGGTTACTGGTCCGCTATTTTCAGTATTTTTTACCCGAATCTTCTCTTTGGAGACGACGCGTTTCAGTGTCGTGGATGCTGTGCGCTCCTGCATGATGGGCCCCATGTTGCAGGTCGCCAGATGGGATGTTGTATGAAGTCCAGTGAAATTAAATGATACGGTAGCTAAAGAACCCAACCGACATCTCGGATCAGATACTCTATTCTGAGAATGAGGCTAAAAACACCCATTTTCTCAAAAGTGCTGCAATGCATCATGCGCAGATGTCGACAGTCGTTTCTCCACTGCAGGTTAAACTCGTCCTTTAGTTTGTCGTCGACTCGCCTCTCTTGAATAACAATTCAGCGACTGTTTTACTGAATTGGTGACAGCAGACGCATCTCTTTTTCGACCGTCATCTTCCTCGCCATTAAAAACGCAAGACGGTCAAACAGCGCATACGCTTTGTTTGGCTCGCAGTCCCAGTCAGATAGGTTTGTTTACCTGCTGCTGACTGGCTCGCCGCTCGCGTCAAAGTGGGCATCAGCGGTGCATCATGGGACTTGAAGTAAAAGCATACTAGTCGCTCTTTCAAACGACATATGCAAACGCTCTTTGACGAGTCTACTATTGATAATATATGAAAATACAAGTGGGGAAACAGCCAACACTGTGTTCGAGGAAAGAAGTTAAAAAGAATGCAAATAAATTTAACGATTAATCTTAAATTACTCCATCTCCCATGCAACGTCAGTGGTACTCTGGTCCGTTTGCAGCTTCCTGTTAACTGCGCGCTTGTTAGCTGATCTCCACCGAGTGCACCCTACGGACATGTATGTGTGTTGCAGAGTTATGAAGGTGGTTTACCAGTTACAAATCAGGTTACGTGATTGCGGCCAATGGCGAAGACGCGCAGCTCTAATAAATACTACTTTAAATGGAGGCTCGAGCTTCTAAAGGCTACATCCTGCTGCATAGATATAACTAACGCTTCATATCTGTATATGGTGAGGTTATGTCAACGTCTCATTTTACTGAACCATATTCAAGACAGTTTCAGTAATGCTACAAATGCTCAGAAAGAGTAATAGCAGACTATATGCATTCAGGCACGTACTTCCAGAGTACACGCCCACTCTCTTTCCTACTGTGACTGTTTCTGTCTTCTGTAATTTGTCCTTCTTGTTAGATTTGCAGCACAACATAATGCATTTTAGGTTAAAAGGGTACACTACTGTGTTACAGCTTGGTCATTATGTGTTGATTAGAATACATTTTGGGGATGAATGTGACATAATTATGCTTCACAACTTTCTTTACAGGTGAGCAGGACACAAGTTCTCACAGACCATGGATAGACAGTGGTTTATTGGACATGAGAGGATTCCCTCTACAAAATCTGAAGAACAGACGTCTAGCTCTTACAGCAGTGTCTCAAGGCCCTGCATGACTATCAACCTGACTGAAATGCTTCGAGCTGAGAAACCTAATGCAGTAAGGAAGCCAATTCCTATCCGCCCCCCAAGCCCCAGAGTCTCTCTGCCAAGGGGACAAGAGTTCCGACGCAGTCTCTCCTGTGAACCCACGCCTAAACCCATCATCCGACAACGATCACTCTCTCTGCCCTCCTCCACAGAGAAGAAGAAGCAATGCACAAATGTTGGTGTGAGGTTTGTAGACTCTTTGGGGCTCGACTTGGAAGACATCAGGCTTTTCAAATCTGGAGAGGATCCATTTGTACCACATCATGTTATCTTTAGATTGTTGATGGGTGCAGAGTTGGCAGATGGAAGGCATCTGGAGATATCCTTGCCATACTTGAAGCCGGTTTTTGCCCAACAACCTGGCGACCAGCCAGGATTCCTGCATCGTCTCCATGAGCAGAAAGTGTGTCTGGAGAGAGTCTTGTGTTTTGAACTGGGTGTCATTGGAATCACCCAGGTCCTCAATTTGGACTTTGAGAAAGATGTCACAGCTCGCTATTCATTTACAGAGTGGAAGAGCTGCACAGAAACTAAGGCCTCTTGGGTGTCCACCATCACCAAGTCCTGGGAAGGAGGAGGGGGCCAACTCAGTTATGATACATTTCGTTTCCACCTGCCTGTTCCTCCATTCCTGCAGCCAGGAGCAGTGTTACAGTTTGCCATTCAGTACAAAGTCTGTGGGGCGGAATACTGGGACAACAATGATGGAGAGAATTATAGTTTAGTTTGCAATAACTACAAGCTCACTGTGCCCAAAGAATGCGAGGATAGCTTGGTGCACTTCATTTAGGATGCTGACTAAAGGTAAAATAAATATATTTAGAGCATTTTATGAATGTTGTCAGCAAGACCTATTAAAAAGGTACAACTGCATTGTAACATATAATGTTTATTTTGTTAGAGTAGTGCCAACAGAGGATTTCTTTGAATCAACTTTCAAAATAGTATACATATATATATATATATATATATATATATACACACACACACAGTATATATAAACTGTTAACTCTGGTAACTAACTAACCAGAGTGAAACTAACAAACACTAGTGCACTTACGCCTGACGCCAACTTTAGTGCCACTGTTTTACTTTTGTGTTTTTAAAAAAAATTACACTATTGATTTTCGTACCTATTTAAAAAAAATGCACTTTGATGTGGGAACATCCAATGGAAGTGACACGCACTGAGCATTACATGCTACTCAGTGAAATTTAAATGAATACACATCAGTCCACTGTTTTCTTCCGGGTGGTTATTTGACATAAAATGTTTTATAATGAATTTATACAATGCAGGAATTTGGTATGCTTAACCATTTTGCTCTGTATTCAGAGTATATTTTTGAGTCAAATGTTGTCAAACCAAATGTCCAAACCATGCAATAGATCAAATTTGAATGTGTTTTAATGAATCCGAAATTAATGCTTATTTTGTTTCACAATAAAACACAATTGCACATAATGCAGCTTGTATTATTATTATTATTATTATTATTTGTCGTAGTATAATTGATATTATATTATTATTTATATTATTATTTAAAGCTGAAGTCCCACCTCCTCTCCAAGCTATTGTATGCTTCTGTGACTCAATGGGTTTTGTCCTTGCTTTCTTGTATTAGCCTTTCTGAAAAACGGTTCAAAACATATTCTTAGTGACAAAATATTTTGTCTCTGATTTCCGCTAAATGGCGATAAACTATTGTGTGTAATCACAACATGAAGTTACTGTAACAAGAACAGCCAGGAGCTGTCACAGCTCATGTTGTTTACTAATACTAACAAAATAATTGTGGTTTCATCTTTGTGAAAGTGAAGGCTTACTCTAAATATACTATCCACCACAGGACTAAATGTCTAATTAGGATAAAGTACGGACAAAAAAACCGAGAGACATGTTTCACCTTTCCCAGAAAGAATGATGAATGAATCCCTTTTCGAGAAACCCCAGTGAGTTTTAGAGAGTAACGTGGGACAGAGCGGAGACTGGCGGAAATTAGCGGAAATTAGCGACTTGTCACGCGCCTGCGTGATGAACGAAAATACTTCGCGCGTTTTTGACTGGTTCGATTGAAAACCTATCAAAGCTGTCAAATAATAGGCATCATGTCATGTATTTGTGCGATATTTGACATCACAGTAAGTAACCTTATAATAATAATACAAATCCGATATCGTATCCTCAGTGATATTAGTTACTCAGTGCCTGCTGAACGTTAACTTCAGAAATTAGCTTTAGCTAGGTGAGGTAACGTTAGCCAGCACTAGCAGCAAGTATCGTTCGGCTAATGTTAATGTCACTCCTCCGGAGTAAACTACGGAGCGGTGAGGTAATAAATGGGGCTAGATGTTGAGCGTCAGTTAACTAGAAATAGTTTAGCTTATGTCAGACTTTATGTATAACGGTAACGTTAGTTACATAAAGTATCTAAAGTAGGTTTACGTCAATAGTGTTGACAGACAAATGTGATAAAGTTAGCTTGTCAACGGTTACCTAGTTAGTTAACGTAGTGTTAGCTGTTAACTAAATCATCTCACTAACGTTTCGAAAACTCCTTGCCAGTCATAGATTTTAATGTCATCTGCACATGTTTGATGTTAAGACCTCAACCCCGAGTTTTGACTAACAAATAACGTTATGTTGACCTAGTTATACATGAAGTTCATTCCTGTCCAAGAAGCGTTAAGATTGGCAGATTGATGTGTGCAGTTTACCTTTACAGTCATTTTAAAGACAGCAGAGACCAAGTGACAGTAAAGCTATTCCTCAGAAGGAAGAATGGCACCGGCACTGGACACACAGGTGGGAATGTAAACAACTTAGCGTTACAAACATTGCAGTCACTTAAAGTAACGTTACATAAATATTTGTTGTTACTGTAATGGTGAAAAGTACACTTTGATGAAACATTTTCATGTGCAGTTGGAGAAAGTCATTGATGAGGTGTTAAAGAGTGGGGATGTCCAAGCTCTGGATGTATTCTTGCAAAGGGACATATATGAAGGGACCCCCCTAAAATGTTCCCAACAGTTTCTCACCAAATTGGACAAACTTGTCAGCAGGGTAAGATGTAGCACAACACACTCACTATTATGCCATGATGCGCTGTTGTTTGTAGGTTTAATGAAACCATATCTATATTGCTTATGTAGAGTTTGGATCAAAAAGATTCCAAATCAGCCAGTTTGGGTCTTGCAGTCCTCTACAAGTGTGGGAAAAACCTGAAACCACCTGGTGGTTGTCAAGGGCTGCCAGGAATAATACCTCAAGGCCTGCTCAAAAAGATAAGTATACATCTAATACAGGCATACAATGTGTGAGTGCTGTATAGGTAAATGTAGTCAGTTGTTAATTTAAACTGGTTTTGTGCACATGGTGCAGTGGTTTGAGAAATGCAGGCAACTGTGGATCCAGTGTGGCCCACAGTGGGATGAGATCTTGTTCAACCTCTCTGAGGACTTCTTTGAAGCCTTAATGGTGAGCTATTGTCTAACAGTGAAACCCATTTTCTTTATAATAAAACAGTGTACTACTCATGTTTGTGTCCACAATGTACACAACTTTCAATGTACACAACTTTCCTCCCTGTTACAGGTGGTTCATGAAGCATGCAAAGAGGGTACGCTTGTACGTTACTTTTCTTTTTTTGTAATCCATCCTCAGTATATGTGACATCTTCAATTAGTCCCTTTTAGGACCCAAGTAGAAATCAACATGCATAGTTTCCACCTAGAATTGCTAAATGTTTAGATAATTTTTCCTTCTATAGCTAACAAAGTATAATCTTGAATCTCTTTGTTTGTTCCACAGATAGGAGAGTGTTAAATTCTCCTCATGCTACTGTCATAATTTGCATACATTTGCATAATTTTCTTAACATTGTTTTGGAGTAATTCTGTTCTGTATAGACTGAAAGATTTTAGAAACAGATTCAGGTGGAAGATATTGAGCATTTATCATACAAGACAAGCTTCTTAGAACTACATCAAAGCTTAAATTGGAGCACCTTCATGATGAATCTCAGTATATAAAGAAAATGTGTTTTTTTGCAGGAACATACAAAATCATAGAGTCCTTCCTGTATCCTGTTGGTCAGTTGGCAGTAGACCCCAGAATCTACATCCTGATCCAAAAAGAGGTTTGAAATAGTTTTAATATCTACTTTTTTGGAGTAGCATTAAAACCACAAGTCAGGTGTTTGCTCATAACTTAACATAACTTGCTAATAATGTTCTCACAGGCAATTCGTAAATTTAACTTAATTCTGGACAAAATCCCAGTGGAGCTGAAGAAAATGAAGAATATCCTAACATCACAAGAGGCGTCAGATATCATGTATGTCATGGTAGTTTCCTCATAGTAAGGATCATTATGACTCATTTTTTACAGTATCCACACACTCTTGAACCTTTGCTTGTTTATCATATTTTTACAGGATCAAGCTGGCTGGTCAGATATTGGAGGGTGGTGGTGAGTTGTTTTTTTTTTTTTTTAATAGCACCATCTCTCTTCACCCAGAACCATACATAGACACAAAAAATGTACAACATGGTCTGTTTGTGTCAGATTATGACTTGCAGACAGCCCTGATGGAGGCATTGTGCAGAATGGCCACTCCTGATCAGAGGAAGGAGCTGGCAGGTCGATGGTTCAGCATGGGGCATGTGTCCAGTGCCTTTGTCAAGATCCGTGACTCTGAGTTTGAGACGGTAAAAATGGGTCATTTATCCAAGTGCATCACCTCTGCCTCTCATTTGCATTTACATTTTGTTGCACTGTAGTGGTAATAGATTGTAATACAACAGGAGCTCAGCTACGTAGAATTGAATGTAAATGTGTGTGATTTCAGGATTGTCGCAAGTTTCTGAACTTGGTGAATGGGATGCAGGGAGACAGCAGAAGGTACACAAATACCATAACTCATTGCCTCCAAAGACATGGTCTGGGGAACTTGAGGGGTCATTAGGGTTGCCACTCAAAAGAGGAATATTTCAATTCAACTGTCATATCCCACCATTGACTCTAGTACAATGAGTCAAGAATGAATAAGATTGACTGTTTTGGTCATAGTTCTGCCTCTCTCCCCAGTGATATCATGCACCCATACAATACATTTCTACCAGTTTTCATGAAATTCTCTAAATGTACACACTATTCTGGGGGTCCTGGATAAGACAAAGGTAGGGAACACATGCAGTGCTGATGGCAGATGCTCATAACTGAATAACAATGTCCTCTCTGTACTATAGAGTGTATTCCTACCCTTGTTTGGAGGTTTATCTGGACAAGCATGAGGTCAGTATCATCAGAATTTTCATGGTTTAAAAAATGGGAGAAAAATTACAACATTAGTGAATGTCCAAAGACACAAAGTGACAAGTACAGGTTTTCTGTGTCAGCACATTCAAGGCAGTGATATAGAACTTATCAAGAAGCCTTTGCCTTCTTACAATTAACTATTCGTTTAAGGATTAAGATGGTATGCATGCAAGGTGGTTAGTGGATGTGTTGAAAGGATTGTGGTTATGCTGTCAGCTGCTGATGCCCAATGATGAGAAGCTGGAAGAATATTGGATCGACTTCAACCTTGGCAGCCACAGCATCTCCTTTTACTTCTCTTTGGCGGACGAAGAAGCACAGGTATCTCAAGATCATCAATGAAAGTGAAAATCAAAAAGTGCAACATTTACATAATCAGAGGTAGGTGTATATATGTTTGAGCCTAACGTAGAGTGGTTTCCCCTCTAATATAGGATGGCCGATGGGAAACGATATGTATCAATGAGAGTGAAGTCCAAAGCTACACTGTTAAAGGTAATCAAACCACAAAGACCACTGCATTTGTATTTACTCACTCAGCCTTCTAGCTGCAAATTTCACCCACAAATGCAATTATATGTACTGTGTTATGTTATTCCATGCACCCATCCAAATGTGGATAGACAGAAAAATAGCACTTGTCTGTTAAACCACAGGCATTTTGATGCATGTATGAACTTGATAGATTTTGCTTGAGTCAGGAAACAAGCATAACAGATTAATCAAGAGCGCTAAACTTCATGAAGATGATATATCCCCTTTTGATTTGCATGTGACTGGCCATGTGTTTTTTGAATTTGCTCGTGTGTGTGTGTGTAACTATAATACAGAGTGTTCTTTATCTCCAGAGAAGGGCAAGAGGCAAGTCTTGCAGTTGAAGCTGTCGGAAGTGGTGGTTGTGGAAGCGGTGGAAGGATCGAGTCTTACCATCCACTTCAGCTCCTCCCTGGACATCATGCAGGCTGCTTGTAGCGTCTATGGACACAGCAAAAACAAAGTAGGCCATGGCTTATTCACTCCATCCTTATTGGCTACAATATTAATAAGAAAATGTATCTGGCAGTTTGCATTCACAAGCGTCTCTTCCTGTCAGGGCTTCGTGGGAAAGACAGGCACATCTGTAGTGAAGACCACAGTTAAAATTATAATGGAAGAGAACAGCTCCCAGGTAAACAATGGTCTGTTAAGATAATGCTTTCAACACACAACTATGATGTGATCAGTGTGGTCATTACAAATGCCGAAATGTATTAAACCAGAGACAGTTTGGGAGGGAGCCTATTTATGGATGGGACTGGGTCATTTTTGAGATTAGATCAAGATAGTAATTGTCAAGATAGTAAATTATATGGCTACAGACAAAATATCTTGTGGCTGGTGTTTGGCATTAGAAATGAGGTTTACATTAGGTGTTTTTGGACCAGAGGTGCTTTTTCATAGTTCTAAGAACAGTTGGAGGACCCCTCCCCTTTTTATTGTGTTCGCACTGCAAGAACTGGGAACGATCGTAGTTCTTAGAATGCCGTTTTGAGGGACCTTTTTAGCTTTTGTTTTAAAGTAGGTACTCTCCCAGCATAAGAGGAACCTTGAGTGACATAAGTGTACGCTGATTGGTCAAACACATGAGCCAACGCAGCCCCAGTTTATAACGGTAGCTTTAAAAAATGGACCAAAACACAGACAAATGGACCAACAGTGAAGTCCAGGCTTTATTGAGCATATATGCAATAGGGGAAATACAACGCAATTTTGACTCATCAAAGCAAAATATAAAAATCTTGTATGTGACATTGCTATACCAACCGCTGGCCAGCATATGTTTGTAGTGACGGTGCGAATGCAAACCGAAAAAAAGCCCTTGAAGTTATGTAGTTCTTGGAGGAGCTCTCCAGTGGGCAGTTCCTCTTAGGGAGTCCCCAGAACGGTTTGGTCCAAAAACGCCTTTTAATGTCATAAGAAGAACATTTTGAAAAAGCTGTCTAACTGCATTTGTGTGTTTGTACTGCACACCACTCTCCATGCAGGTTGTTCCAGAGAGTCAGGTGTCCCTTGGTGAAAGTGAGAAAAATACTGCCCCCTACCTTTTACCTGCCCTGTCTGCACCCGTACAGGTGAAAGAGTTTTGTACTGTATATTGAATCAAACATGTAGAAATTAAGTGTGCTTTAACACATAGGTTTGTAAGTGGCAATTGTCTTTTGACAGTTCAATGAGCTCATAAATAGACATAACCAGGCTTTTCAGGTCTTTTGGATTTTTGTGGTTACAGTAGTAATCAATGCTAATTCAGTTTCTATATAGTTAATGTATATATAAATTTTTTTCTAATTACCCGAAGTACATTAAATGCCAAGTGGGTTTGTCCAGTTATTACACTATTTTGTATAAAATTATTTCATGTAACGATACAGTACATAACACCAATATGTTTTATGCCTACAAAAGATGACTCACCAGTGGACTGTTTGAGAGACTGAAGATTAAGGGTGGTTAAGAGGACTTTAAATTAAAGTGTCAAACTGTTATGATTTTAATGGACTTCAGTTTTTGTTGATTGTTAACAAATAGTTGTTAATTGATAAATCTAATTTGTAACTACTCTACCATCCTATGTTATGGAATAATAATAAATATTAACATAATATATCACTCAAAAAGTGCAATTGTTGCTTGCAGCTGTTAAAAAATAGCAGAACTGCAACCAACAATTGCACTTTTCACCTGACACTTAGATCTCACTAACTGAAGCCTTAAAAAAATCAGTTAAGGCCAGTAGGGGGCGTAGAGAGAAAGGGAACCAACCATGTCAGGTTCAAGTATTTGCCCTACTAAGGAATCATTGACACTGAGGACACTGAATCCCTGTTGATCCCTTGTGAAGGTGATCCTGAGCTATTAACTTCACATGGAAGGGATTACATATATTTAAAAAAAATGATGGGATCATTTCAGTATCACATGTTAGTTGACCATTTTAAGGAAGGCACACAGAAGATTCCCAGACACAGTCATTCTGATTTCCATCCAGATGGTGACCCCAGCCAAGATGGAGAAAAGGATTTCAGAGTCTACCACCTTCATCAGCAGCAGTACAGGAGGAAGTGTGCGTGGTGCCAGTTCCCTCTCTGCTGTTATGCCATCAAGTGGGTGACACTAGAAATTGTCAAGAATTACGGTCACACCAGTTCCAGTGTTATTGTATTACGTTATCTAAATACATTTAATTTAAATGCTTAAAATAATGAAAATGCACTTAAAACAAATTAATATTTAGCTTTTGTGCAGTGGAATCACAGATTTGTTTGTGCTGTCTGTCTATTCTTCGATGAATACAGGAGTAATAGCACAATATGCAAACACTTATTTTGCATTTAATCTGCTCCAGCCAGGGGTAAAGGGAAGCCATCTCTGGAGATGGTTTGTTCATGTGATAAGCAAGGTGAATTTTACCTGGGAAAGCTAAGGACGACTGCTAAGACATGCAGTCATGGCACAGAACCTAACAGCACAATAGTAGGTGGCATGATAGAGCAGGTATGACACATACAGAATATACAGCATTTAACATACTGCACAGGTGGTATGAGCATTCAAAAAACTAAACACTGTTTTAAGCTCTGAATTGTCACTCAACAGCAAGCCCAAAATGTGACATCACAGAATGCAAAATGTGATATTGTTTTTGCTTTTGGAATGGTACCTTAATTTCATGGTGTTTGTCTCACAGAGCACAGATTCCAAACAGGCCAATAAGAACACGGTTGGCAAACACAAAAAGGTACAATCACCAAATTTTTGTGGTCTTTATTGTTTGTAAATAAAGTTAAGCTAGTATGTGTCTACTTTTGCACAATTTTTCTGAACTGTTTTTAGTGTGTGAGGATGTGATGCGATTGAACTAACACAATAATATTGCTTTCGAATCTTTTTAGTGATTACATGTATTAATTATTAAGATTCAATCTGATAACCCCAAGCCCAGATAATGTTCGAGGCTATTGGTCCCAACGATCCCTCCAAACAGGATTTGTCTTTCAGCTGTCAGACAAATCTGGTATAATTTGACCCGACATTTCTGTATGTGTTTTACATGTTATTTCAGTGGAAGGAAAGTTGTATTAACACAAAATAATATCATTCTGTTGCATTTGTTGTCTCTGCTTGTCCTACAGAACATACCATTGGCAAAAGCAGTAGATATAGTTCTAGCTGGACAGGGAGAAGAACAGTCTCTGGGTATTATATTGCTATAGTGACTTTGGTTTAGCCCAGAAATACAGCTACACCGTTATTCTGCAGAGACTCTTGAACCCACCACTGATCTTTTTACTTACAGAGCCTAGCTTTGTGCCTGACACCCAACCCAGAACTGGGAGAAATATGTAAGTGCTGTGGGAAAACCTCCACACTGTTTGCAAACCTACTGCCATCAGAGTAGCCAATTCTCTGATTGGTAATGTTGTGTGTATTTGTCTTAATACAGTATGTGCGTATCTAAACATGTTTATTTGTCTAAATGCAGATCTTCTAACTGGAACAAACTGTCAGTTTCTGAAATGCTAATGATGCCCACACAGAAAATCAATTCTCAGCTAAGACCTGGTAAGCAATGAAGTCATCAAATATCTTTACTAGGGCTGCAACTAACAACTATTTTGATCATCGATTAATCTGTCGGTTATTTCTACAATTAATCAATGAATCGGATAAAAACGCGGGAAAAAAAGTTAGCCCGTCATTTTATTCAAAAACAGTGTTCTTCCAAATTGACACTATCAACACACAAAAACAACCTAATGTAGGCTATACAACATACATGTGCAAAAGATATATCAAAGCTTGTTTTGCACAGAATATAGGTCTTTTTTAGGTTCCTTGAACAAAAACAATGTTCCAAATTGACAATATCAACACTAATAACCAACCTAAATGTAGGCTATATAACATAGAGATAAAGATATGTTTGTTTTGCACAAAAAGGTATTTTTTAGGTTGCTTGAATGGACCTGAGCTGTTATAAATAATACATTATAAAAAATAAAAATGTAAATCACAAACCTAGGCCTAGCTTTAACAGCAGGCCATGGACTAAGGTAGATTGTTTCTGCAGTGACACTTTCACACACACACACACACACACTCTTTCTCTCATGCTCTCTCTCACACTCAAAAACCCTCTTTCTCTTTCTACAGGAACTTTGCTTGAATGGACCTGAGCTGTTATACATAATAATAAACATTAATAAATTATTTTAAAAAATGTAAATCAGTAAATTAAATCATAAAGTACACAGTGTCTTACTCTAACCTAATTTCAGCAAATTAACACTTTGAAATAGTTTAATCATTAAATAGCCATAATTGGAATAAGTGATTATCTCTATGTGTAGTGCTTGCTAGACTAACATTAGCCATACCATCTCTGCTCTGCTCAGTCAAACACACACAGGTTAGCCAGTTAACGTTAGTTAAATACACTTGTCATGCAATATTGAGCAAACAACGGCTATTAGATAAACGAGAACGCATAACGCAATACATGCCATGGGTCGTTTAATTTTGTAGTAATTTACCCTGCTGTTGAGCCTCCTTCGTCCATTATGGCTCCAACATGTTTACGTTTGAGATGTTCTCGCATTACTGTGGTGCTCCCGTGCCATGAAAGTTCGTTTTTACACAGTTTGCAGGTAACACACTTTTTACTATTATTTAAAGTGAAGTGCTCCCACGCTGCTGAAGATTTTAGTCGAACAGTTTTTTTAATGCTTTTCTCCGTCTCCGCCATTTTTCGAATGTTTTTTTGTTTTTTTTGAAGTAACGTAGCCAGCTCTGCGACACAGCGTGTAACAACATAACCCAACGAATCGATAAGGAAATTCATTGCCAACTTTTTTTGTAATTGAATTTTATTGATTTGTTGTTGCAGCCCTAATCTTTACTATCTGTAAGATGTTTTGCATATTAAAAGCTAGTAACACACAAAACCTAGCTAGATTAAAAAAAATGTGTCATCTGACTTTTATTTAGTTTTTAAATTAAATTTTTTTTTTTCCCTCTTTAGAGCTTCTTTCAAATTCAGCACAACAGCAGGAGTGCTTGTCCTCAGCTGAGAGATCATCAGTTCCAGTTTTCGGCCCAATCAGCAAAAAGCAACTCCATACCAAACTCACCCAGCCTCTGCAGCAGGTCCTCAGTGAGAGGAACCAAGATCCTGCACCTCAGGAGCCAGCTGAACCCCAGAGAAAAATGTCTGATATCAGAGAGGACTCTAAAGGCTCTGTGGACCGGTGTGCTTCCACATTGTGTACTCCCAAAGAGCAGCAGGACCGGAGAAGTGGCCTGGCCAAAGGGAAGAGCAAAGGTCAGATGTCACTGGAGGCTCCAGCCAAGGCCTCCACAACCAAAGCTCTGCAGGAGATAATACCACCAAATGTTAAGGTTAAAACTAACAGGGCCCTTTCAAGTAAAAAGAAGGTGTGAATTCTGTAAGCTTAATGTCCATTCTAAGGTTGTTAATGTTGCATATATTGATTCTCACACCTTCTACCATCTCTACTCAGAGAGATGCAGAGGTTGCAGGCAGCATGGTGAAGCTTATCTCTAGCCGTTATGAGATTAACACCCAGTCCACAGCAAAAGATACTGCAGAAAATATCTCTCAGAGCTGGAGTCCTCCTTTTGTCAACAGGTATACACATTAATGATTGTAGGGCCACATTATGATGTGCTATAGTAAATGAAGAAATGTCATTCCTGTGCCACTTATTGATGGTTTGTGTAATAGGCCAATCTTCAATATGAGCTGGTTATCAACTTCTAAAGTAAGTGATCATTACTTGATTTATGGTGAGGAGTAACTTTAAGTTACTTTTATCCTGCTTGATTTACTAAAGATGATCTTAATCTGCTACAGAGAGAAGTGTCTGGAGCTGTAAGCCTAATGAAATCCCACAGCAAAACTACAACAAGCTCTATGAGGCAGAGGTAATATAATTCAGTTAAAATATGTGATGTACATTTGGATATTTCAGTGGCTTTCAGTGCATTTTAGGATGTATTTAATACCCTTCTCTGTTGTACAGAAATGATATTTTTGCATTCAGCATTGATGAACCATTAAGCACTGGGGTAAATATTACTAAAATTAGTTTTTTTATATGTTTGGATATATTATACCTGAGTACTAGATATGCCACTGTAGTGTTTGAAGTCTGTTTTATTGCTCTTTAGGGAAAGAAGAAAACGTTCTCTAACACTTCTTCCATACTGAGCAGGTAGGTCTGACAGTTTAGAACGGCCTGTGGACTTGTTTGTCAAGAAATGCAACCTTTGAAACGGTAACATCTTCCAAAGATTTACTGTCTAATTTCATATTGCCCATATTGTTTGACAGTGGCATCCATGACTCCTCAGTACTCCTCAGCACATCCAAGAAAGGACACCCTGTGGCAAAAGTATACTTCCCTGGTTCTGTAGTGTTTTGTTATAGGTATTAAAAGCTGGTAGAGACTCTGTTTGTCTCTCTATGTCTGTAGACATAATGTCTGTGTGTGTACTTGCTACATCTGTGCTCATGTAGTTCTGCTCTTGTTAGGAAAAAGGGAAGAAAGCATACAACTCTTCCAAAATAAGGAAATGGTTCACTTTTCAAAAGTTACACTTATGATTAGGGAAAGAATTATGCAGCAATCTCAAAAATTTAAGTGCACCATGTGCTAGCCAATTAAGCATCTCACGCTCTCGATCTATCAATCTCCCTGTGTTCCACTATCTTGTTAGTTGCAGGAGAAGCAGCATGTCAAGAAGCATCTGTTCAGTGACACAGACACGGACTATGCCATGACAGAGGTCAGCTGGCTGAGGGATTCAAGCAGGAAACCCAAACCCAAAGTTAACAAATACTCCAGGCCAGCGGCCATCAAGTCTAAAGCTGTCTCCCCTCATACTTCATGTAGGCCATTAAATCCACACGTTCATGCTGCTCACAGTCTGAAATTCATCACATGAAGACTGGACGTTCATACAATTATTTAAAGACATTTAGTATTTCCATAAACAGAATGGGCTTTCTGTCATTACAGATGAATCCCCAGATTCACCTCCACCCTCTCAAAAACCTGTAAAGGTCAATACCAAACCCAATAAGGTAAGGCAATATTGTTGTTTTTTGTAAATAATGTGCTTTAAGCTTGTGATGCACTATCTCAGTCATCCACAGTGTGTCATTGTTGTTTAATCAGACGAAGCCTGATGTGAAGGAGAGAGCGGAGCAGCCAAAGAAGACAGGGAAGCCAGCAGCAGCACCCTACAGACCACATACAGCGGGCAGGAGGCCCCAGAGAGCTGCAGCCGCCTCTAGCAAGAGCTACAGGGAGCCAGACACTGATGACAGCCAGTCAGAATCAGAGAAGGCAAAAGACTTCCCTATATCTTATGTCACGTTCTCTTTTTTAAAGTACATGAATTGTTGATAATCTTTTTAAACACAAATAACTGACAAACAAAAATAACTATCTGAGTTATTAAGTATTGTGGATCTGCCCATACCAATTACTATTTTGATATTTTGTTAGTTAAAGTATTGCAACAGACCAGTATGATCAAAATCAGCATTACAATGGAGCAGTCATCTTAACTCCATATAGCATGAAATATTGGTACCATCTTTCATTCAGTCAGAGGTGTGTTGCAGCATTGCAGTACAGTGAGTACTGTACAAACATGGTGTCAAGAAGGCAAACTACGTGCCTCATGCCTCAGACGTTCTGGTGGAACACCGTGTTTTCAGAGAGTGCCCCACCCCCTTTACCTGAAAATGCTTGGTGCCAACCACAGGTATTTAATCAAATATGATAGGTCAATCAAAGTTTTGTTTGGGCAGATTCCACATCCCTAGTACACAAGCAAAAACACTGGTGGCATTCTCTCTATGCCATTGGAGCACACATAGTCGACTATGGCTTGCGCAAAAGTTCAATGTAATATTGGAAATTAGCAGTTAGTTATAGTGCTGCTGCAAATAGATTTCAATCATACTGTCTTTGTCCGCTAATAATAATAGCACTCCTCCACTATTCATCTGGAGAATGCTGAGAAAACTCATGAGGCTGCACAAGTGATGAAGAAAAAGACTGCAAGTAAACGACCAGCCAAAAGCTATGTGAAGCTAGAGAGCAACCATCATAGCAGCCAGTCAGAGTTGGAGTCTGAGTCAGAGCAACCACCCACTTCCAAGGTAGAGGTCAGTGAGTTTATATTTCATGTTATCCTGATTAAGTGATCATCTATTCTGCATCCCATAAAGCATCTGTACGTCTGAATATATCAGAAAAACATATCCATATCGCCACATGCTCATACTGTGAACAAAATTGTTAGCAACTTGCTCTGTTCTGACTGATCTGAGGCTGTGTTTGGAGGTGTGTTCTGGGGCTGTACATGTGCAATGTTCTAAACAGACACACCATTTATCTTTATGTGACTTTGGTATTGACATTCATTGTTACATCATTTTAATGAGGTAACAAAAATCTACATCAGAGCTCACAGTGAACTTCACAGATAGATGCAGTTATTCTTCAAGCATTATATATTGTTTATGGAGCTAATGTTTTTGAAACAAAATCACACGGGCAGGAAAATAACAAGAGGTAGAAATCAAATTGTCTTTTGGCAGGCAATAATAATATCATTTTTGAATGTGGTCACTGTGGCAATCATTTTTTTTTAACAACTTAGTTGTTAGTCGTAAGACTACAGAAATCTGAACGTTTGAATAATCATAATGGCTATAACCAGGGATGGAAATTAACACCAGCCAAATGCTGGTAAAAATATGTGGGTGGTAGATTTCAGACACAAAATAAGGATTTACTATTGAGTGACTGGTGAATTTGAACATTTATCTGTCAGTGGCTGGTAGATGTTCACATTTTAAAAAGTTAATTTCCCACCCTGGATGTAACCCCCCTCCACCCCACCCTCCTTCCAGGTGACCATCATCAGGGTTGTCAGTTAGGTTACAAAAGTGGAATTACAGATAAGGATATATATGTATCCAAAAATAATAGTAAATAAAAATAAATAAATAAAACAATAAAATAAAATATGTATAACACAAATACATACTGACAACAGCAAAAAGAAACCTAAACAAATAATATGATATTAATAGAATTTCACAACCAATTTAGAAGAATAGATAGAACAGTTATAGCTCTTAAAGTCATAATCATACTCATTGTCAAAGTTACATGTGTTTCCCTTTATCAGCCAATGCATCTGTCAGCAGTCATGAGAATACCAAAATAATTAATGTTAGAGGTAAGTTTTCGACATGGATAGTAAATGAAGACCAGGTTTTGTAATATTTCTCCTCTGAACCACGTACTGCGTATCTAACTTTCTCCAAATTCAGTAGTAGCATCATCTCCCGGATCCACTGAATACATAGGAGGACTCCTTCCCTTCAAATTAAGCAGTATAAGATGGAGCAAGCAGTGATGCAATTGCATTTTTATGGAGGCAAGAAAGCCCTTTCCCATTCTTGTCTACGCCAAAAATTGCAGTTAAGAGGGTTAGGAGTTACTGTTTCACCACCTACTGCTGTGGCAATAATTTTAACATCATAGTATTAATAGTAAACTGTTTCAGCAATATTCATTCATTTTTGGATTTGTCTGCCAACAGAAATATTTTGTAGGGAAGCAGGGGAAAAATGAGAAGACCTGTTCGGAGGTTCCAGAGGTAAAGAAGAGAAAAAACACCTCCTGTGAGCAATCCACAGATACCTACAGGAGACTGGACAGAAACAACCAGTCAGATCTGAAAAAGCCGCCTGGTCTTAAGGTATTAAGCTATGGGAGTTAAGCACATCTAATGATATTAGGATATTAGGTTTATTATGATGACTGACTGAAAATTCTAATGAAATTCTACAAAAAGAAATAAATAGAAAATAATATCAAAATTCTCACCATATTGGACAACTGATATATGTAGTCCTAAAAGAATGCATGAAAAATGATTTGTTCTGGTCGGTCAAAATGTTATGGCATTTATAAATGGCTGGTTAGTTTACAATTATTGTTCCCAATTGGAAACATCCCTGAAGCAATTTCAGCCAAAATGTACACATATCTATATACAGCATACTGGATATTATTTAACTTCAAAAGGTGAAAAAATATCAAGATGTTACCGGGATTGAGCTATGGTCTTGAGTGTGAACATTCTCATTGTGGTCCAGAATGGGTTTGTTGCCTGTTCCTCATCATGTATAACAGAAACACTTTGTTTTTCAGCAGCAGAGGCCAGAGAATGTTCTTCCAGAAACTTCGAAGTTAAATAAGAAAAATCTGGTCCCTGCCCAAGAACAGATCAATGCATTGAAGGATTCCTGGGCCGCCCGCCAGACCTCTTTTTGTCCGTCTCCTCCTTTCATCGAGAGGATGAGATGTGAGTCTGTGGAAAGCCACTCACCAACATCAGAGTTAGATAACAGTCATTTGACTCCTTTGACATCAGCTAATGTCTATTACATGTTTCATGGTGGATCAAATGGTTTGTTAATTCCATCACAGTGGCCACATATATTACTTAATAGCCCTTTTGACGCTTTGGTTCCTAAACTTGTTTCCCATCATTGACAAACATTGCTTTTGCTTGGATTCCACTGTATTAACCCCTTTAAAAGTTAAACATTGTGTGTATTCATCTACATTTGCACTAGCTGCATTTTCTCACTATCTTTATGCAGAAAGTTGCAAAAACTGTTACATAAATGACCCTGTTGCTCTCCAACCTCTTAACTGTAAATTGATATGTAGAAAAGCATGTATATATTGACCTTCTACTCTCTGTCCAACTTCTGAGGCCAGCTGTTTGAACATCTGTGCTTATTTTGGACCCTCACAGCTGCCGAGAGGTCAGCCCCAAACTTGGGTTTGACCTGCTCCCCTCTCCTCACCCCGCGGGGATCCCCACTCCCTGCCTCCCCTGACCCTCCCTGCCAGGACACCCCCTCGCCAATCCTGCTGCTATCCAAACCTCACTCTACAGTCAGCAGCATAGGAAACTTCAAACCCTCCTCTTTCTGCAGTGCAGAAAAGAAGCACAGCTCATCCATCCAGTCTGTCCCCTCTCTGCCTTCACTGACCCCCATAGGTCAAACCCCTGCACCTAGTGCTCCCGCTGGACCTAGTGCATTAGAGGTAAAACAGCTCTCAGACACCTTATGTAGGTCTCATGGCCATATATGGATTCTGTGTTAAAGGGTAGAATCACATTCAGAGATTTTTAATGTAGCATAATACCATATGCTTCCTTTCACCCGATGATAAACCTGGGCAGTGTAGCCGGGAATATGTTATAGTCAAACACAACTGGACTTGCATTATCTTAAAGATGTTTAACAACTCATCGCAGAGTCTTCATCAGTTCTGATGACTGGTTCCCTGGTATTTTATTTTATGTTTTTGATTTTTTGGGGACATTTTTTGCCTTTATTGCATAGTGACGGGTAAAGCAACAACAAAGGTCGAACCAGCGACTGTTGCAACCATGCAGCATTTGCTGTAACACTTCAGCTACCAAGGTGCTCCGAGTTCCCTGGTATTTAACATGTCTGAGGGATTCACACACCTTTACACTACATGGAAGTCATTGACGTCACTCGGCAGTCATGTGAGAACCACTAGAGTGACATGAATGGAGGTGTGAATTATTAGATGACTGAAGGCCTTCACAAACAGTAACAGGTAATCTAAGGAAGTAAGTCTGTGACCTAAGCATTGCTGGTTGAAATTCCCAGAGCAGCTGAGAAAATGTGGGTAGAGAAAGTAAAGAAGTAGCACTTCCCTCTGTCAACAATCATTTTTGAGGTTTGAGGTTCTCTCTTTAAACAGTTTGGTTGTACTGAATCTCAAACTGCTCAACCCTCAACTTCTAACAGTTGTTAGAGGACTGAGGTCACACCAAGCCATTCTCAGGGGTGAATGTGTGTGACCATGAGTCTGAAGTGACCGTTTGAGAAATTAGGCTTTCCCTGATAAATACATTATGTAATTATGTATAAAATGTTGGAATTGCACATGATGATCTGAATGATTAAGTAGCATGATTGAAATGACCTATTTAACTCCAGGCAGAGCAGATAATAGCGCTGCAACATTTCATCTGTGCCTCTTTATGCATCGTGGAAAATGTCTTTATCATTTTACTGTCCCTAATCCATGACCGACATGGTGATTAGACACTAAATGAGCTGCCATATTTCTTCTTGTCCATAATTTTCTCATCACTTTCTGTCCCTCGCCATTCTTTTTATTTGTTTCCAGATGAGTCCAGTCCAGCAGCGCCTACCTTCACCATCTCAATCTCATTTGTCTCTGTCCGCTCTGCCCCTGTTGACATCCACACTCTTTGAGCTGGACAAGCCGTCCATGCCCTCTGCTCCTCAATCGCCATTCCCTGAAGACACTGTCAACCATGGCCACCATCATGGTTTTAGTAAAGTGTCTTCAGTATCACTGAGCCGCTCCTCCACCAAGTCATCAGTACTCACTAGAGGAGTTAAGGACAGCCCCACTGCTGCCCTGACTCTGTTTCATAAAACAGAGGTAGTGCTTTTCCACACTTTATGTTTTATGATTGATTGACTGTAACTGGATGGATGGATGGATGGGAGCACTGAAAGACCACTAATGAGTTACTGAGTTATTGTAATTTTCTTACCTGTAGCCATCAAACAAACTACTAATGCATTACTGTCCGTCCTAACAGAAAACACCACATTCAGACCAAGACCTACAGCCAGCACAGCTTAATATCTCAGGTAAAAGACCTTGGTCGTTGACAGATGTACACTGTATTTCCCAGTTGCTACAGTCTAACTCCACAGCTAGGTCTGCGCTACACCTAAGCAAATTAGCTGCGTTTACATGGACCCTAATATTCCACTAATAATGGAATAAGAGCCCAATCAGAATAAAAATGCCTCATGTAACTACCTCAATCGGAAGAGACTGGCCTGATCCGGCTCGATCAGAAGGAATTTTTAATCGGGGTTGAGAGGGGATTTAAGGATTGTTTAACACTTAGATGGTCGAAAGGCTCATTCCAACAGTTAAGTTGGAATCCCTAATCAGAATGATTTCCATCGGGTTGAAGAAATATTGTCCATGTAACCACAGCTATTGTTACAATTCACTTTAAAATTACATCTAATGAAATAAGTAATTAAGAGTACAAATTCCCTCAAATGGGGCTTCACAGTCAAACCACTGTGTTAAGAAACAGTTGTACACTGGGTGATGCTGGTTCTTGTTATAGGACCAAGTCGTAAGCGCTACATCTCCTCGTCCAGTAATTCTGAGGAAGATGAGAAGGAAGAGAGGAAGAAAAGCAAGATGAGAGGGCAGCGTTCTCCTCGGATGAAACCAAGGAAGTTGTTTAAGTCCTGTAAGACATGTTACTTGTACTAAGTAAAGTTATAGTAAATTCAGTCTGGAGTACCATTTCCAAATAACAGCTATTGAGAAATCAGTGCCTCTCTTGCAGAGCAATGCAAACCTGAAAAACACATGCATTTATCATATAAAGTATTATGAATGACCCCATGTTAGTGTGTGCCATCATGTCATAAACCAACAAAACTGTTTTTGTTGGTTTGAATTTTCTCACACCCATGAGGCAGGTTGGTGATAAGTTACTTCTCAACTCATCATTTACATACTACTGTATAACACACAGAGGTCCTTAAATGCAGTGTTAGGTGCTAAAACAGGACCACTTTTCATTGTTTGAGCTCTAATATTGGCAATGACTCCTACGTGAGATAATGTGCATATTTCCTCATTGTTTCAGCAACTAGACCTCATGGTCAGGCCCAGAGCTGGGGAGAGCAAAGTAGTTTAGAAGAAGAGGAAAACAACAAAAGCAGGCCAAAGGATAGAACTTTCAAAGTTACCAAGGAAATAATATCAGAAGAATATCAGAATATCAAGAATAAGACTGTAAGAGACACTCATGGCACAGGTATGGCACAGGTACCCCTTTCTCCAGTTTTTACTAGACATCACATTCAATGTCAGGTGATTTACAGGGGACAGATCTTGTGATCAGAATCTGGAACTGTTGTCCGTTCACAATTAGAAGGTGAAGTTGTCTTAGAATAAAAGATATGTAATAGTAACATATGAGATACATTTTTTATATGTTATATACAACGTGTATACCAACAGAAAAATAGCCAAAATAAGTTTTCTTTATGATAGGTCTTGTTAAGATAAACATTTAGTGAAGACTTTTATGTTTTCAGTGCCTTTTTTAGTTTTAGAAGAAAATGCTATTTGCAACTTGTATCATTTAAAAAATAAAGTTTTTTTGTGTGTTCTGGCAATCTGAGGTTGTCCTCCCTAACGGATCAGTGGATCTGTCTGTCACCCCCAGTCTCTGAGGTGTCTGCCGAGGGGAAGGCGAGCCGGGTGATGTCTTCTTCCCACACGGTGAGCTCCAGTCATTGGGAGGCTGAAGTGGAGTGGAATGGAGACATGGACGTGGATGAGGATTTGGAGTTGCCAAAAATGGCTGTAAACCCGAGTAACCTGTGCCAGCAATTCAGCTCTGAGCTAAAGAAGAAGTTCCAGGTTGGACACACACACACACACAACACACATTTAAATAGTCTACAGGGCAAGAGAATATGACACATTATATACATTATGTAGTTCCCCTTTTTCTGAAGCAGTTTCAAAAGGCAGTTTACTGGGCCATGTGTGTTTAAGAAAGCAGTGACTTGTCTCGAGCACTTCATACCTCCTGTCAGCTCTGTTTTAACCCTGTGACCTGTAATCCTTAATCCTGTGCCACTGAAATGTTGTTCTGAACCACTATCTATTGAATGTGTTTGTATTCAGAACCGTTATAAGATGATGGAGGTTTACAACAAGCAGTCTTTGAAGACCGTCCAGCAACATGTCTCCTCCCTCAACATGCAAGTTGCCAAATACAGGTCAGTTAGTATGCAGTTACTGTTAACAAAACATAAAGCTAACTTTTCCATTCACTGGTCATATTGGCTAATAGATTACAAAATGAATGTGCAAATTTGACGTTTTTTACCACCAAGATATACAGGGTTCCTACGTAGTATGGAAAAGCATGGAATTTGATTTTAGTAATTTCCAGGTATGGATAAGTATGAAAAAAGAAAAGAGAGTTTGAATATTTGTGTTTCCAGACTATTGTCCATTCTGTTTTCTAAACTATAAAATTCAGAATTTCTAAAAATAAATTGATCTTAAAAGCCGAGTTTTTCATGGCGTTTGGATCAGGCAGCCAGCACAGCCAAAATGGTTACCACTGTGTGAGAGAGCATGGGCCAGAGTGAGCTTGATGTTGTCAAAACTAAGCAAGGCAAGAAGTATGGCGTGCGACTGAACGCACACTCCTACTGCCTCTACACCTGTGCGCCACTGTCTGCAAAACAGCTCTGCCAACAACTTTTTCTATTTTTTTGTCTATCACTTTATTTACCTATCTGTATGTTTACCTATGTATCTGTTTAAATCGATTTGTTATTGATTATGTCTATTATTGTACTGTTAAAAGCTAGTGCCTTATGACTGTACCAAATCTGGATATCCGCGACCAAATTAGTTTGATAGAAAAGGCAGCAATATCTTTAAAATGCATATGCATATCCATATAGCATCACAAATAACCAAATATTTAGCTTGTCTGAACATTTATGAGTTATGCATTGATGTAGTTATCACAAGACTATCTTTTCTACGTAAGGAAACCATACCTTTATGGCTGCATTCATAGTCGTTTACATGGCTAAAGTAAATGAACAAGGCTGCACAGATGCCGTGAAAATTCCATTATTTCACTTTTTTCGACTCAAAAAACTATGGAGGTATCAATAATGTAATATTTATTCAATATGTTAAGGGAAAGTAATACAAAGATTTTAAAACCATTTATTTACATAATAAACATCTAGATATTTGTACTTGGATGTTAATATTGTCCGAAAAATCTACCGGGAAGTCTGGAAATTTGAGACGGGAAAAGTATGAACTTTTGAAATAGAAAATTTTTAGAGAAAACAACCGCACAATCCACAGTCAGCAGTCCACAGCGATCCTAAGTTTGCTCTGTTAGTACATAAGTACTTGTATGTTTTATGGGCCCTGAATCTACAGTGTTCTGTCTTCTTCAAACTCTATTGTTTGTTTGCTTTTCATTTTTAGATTTCCACTTCACTGGTTAATTCTCTCTCCTCTGTACAGGACTCAGAGGCTTGAACAGGTTCAGGAGGTTCTCTTGGAAGAGATCCACAAATTGGAGCAGGATGACACTGTGCTGAAAAGCATGGAGAAAGAACTGACTGTATGTCACTCTGTTTCTTACTCTCTCTCACACACACACTCTTGTTATGTAACATTTTGGGGGAGAATGTGGAAAGTAATATCATATAAAAACAAAATATCTCACCGTACAATATTCTGTTAAATGAGACGGTCACTAAATATGATGTGTTCTTCATGTTGGTTTGGCCAGTGTCTGATCAGCGTTTGGTCTTGGTTCTCTCACAGACGTACTGGAAACAGCAGACTGTGGCGTTCCGTTCTTACCAAGAGCAGGAAATCAGGAGGTGAAATTTAGGCCTGTGTGTGTGTTCGTGTGAGCACTGAAAGAGCCATGTTGTTAGTTTGATTCTGTTTTCCTGCCACACTCTGATCAATGCAGATGCAAGTGGCTAGTCGTAAAAGGATTTCAGCATTATTTCTTCACTTGACAAGATCAAGAGTGACAAATAAGCCCTCTATCTGACTTTGCTCAAAATACTTTTTGAATTGACCCCATTCATTCCCTCTGTCTGTATCCGAGTGTCTCAGTTCCTTTTGTTGAAAAGCACCACGTATATTATCCTACTGCCTCTGTGATTCGGAGAAGTGAATGGTGTTTTGCGGGGGTGTTCCTGATTTGAGGCTGGTCTGAACAGATAATCTGTCCAAATGATCTAATGTTACCGACTGGATCAGAGTTTCCCCGATTTCAACTTGAAATCCTGTAATGTAAAAAATTTCGACTGACTAAATACTGTAATTGTGTCAAGTAAACCAGAAAACCTTTTCCACACCAAGTGAGCTTTTTAAGTGCACTTAGTGCATTTAATGTTGCAGTGTTTCCCCATTACCTTTAGCTTGTGTGCTCTCCCGCCATCTTTGGCTCTCTCTCATGTGGCTGCATAACTGTCTGTCTCCTTCCCTCCAGAAATGAGACCCTGAAGAAAGCCCTCCAGAGTAACACGTGTCACAGCTTGGAGTATGAGGAGAGAATATTCACATCCCAGGTCTGATCCTCAGGCCTAAACTTATAATATTCTTTCAATTTTTTTTTTTTATAGAACATGCCACCTCTGCCTGTCAACCTGTCTGTCCAATCATTTTTGCTGACTAGCCTTTATAACATTTTTGCTTCGTTCATTGTCTCATGTGTCAACTCGTTCCCTGCTTGTCCTGACTGTGTCACATTCTGTGTTGCCACCCCTAAAACTTCGCTGCTCTGCCTGCTGTTTTCAGATGTGCCTGATAAGAAAAGACATGAAGTCAGTTCAGGACCGACTCCTCAGTCAGATGGTGAGTAGACACACAACACAACACAGGTGACCCTTCAGCGTGGATTAGACCAGAACAATTAGGCCGGCTTTCGTTTTGTGTCCTTCACTCTGTCAGCCGAACAATGCTCTTTTGAAAGCCTGTACATAATGCACAGTCTTGAGAGAATGTATGACTCAGATGATGTAATGTAAGATTTTGAATGAAGTGTCCTTCCTGAATGTTTCTTTGTGAATGTGTACCTTTTTGTAGCAAGAGGGGGAGATCCAGAGTGTGAAGCGAGGTCTGCATGCTTTGTTTTTCCCCTGATGAAGCCAGGTTCTGAGTTGAGCAAAGTCCTACCAAAGGTCTCGACACTATAAACAAGGTTGTGTATTTCACCACACTTTGCACACTGTGCTGTGTACTTTGGCTGTGCTGATTTCATTTCAAAGTGTTTGCCTGAAGTGTTGATTTTTCCGGGTTCTGCATTTATTGAATTACGATGTGTTTGGTTTATTCTAAACCTGGATGTGTTGTTGCTATATGTTTGTTTTTATTAGAAATGTTTTGTTAGAAATGCTTTATTATTTGATTAAATTTATAAATGCAATAATTTTTTGTGTTCTCTGACAGTTCGTACAGGTAATAAGCTTTTCCCATATCTTTAATTTTCTTGGCTCTGTGGTATTTTTAATAAAAATGTCAGATGTATTCATGTAAGTTAGTTAGTTACTGAAACATGCCAGCTAAACATTTAAAATGTTAAATATATCAACTGTTTTTAAATACCTCTTCAACCTGATTCTTAATTGAAAATAAAACTGTTCAAAAAAGTGAGACAAGCCATTCTTAAAAAAGACCTTGTATTTTGAAGACAAGTAGTGCTTACAAAGGTATTTCTCTTTTCAGTAAAGACATTGACGGCCTCATTCAGATTGACATACTGTATGTACAGTTAATATCAAATTCATCCCCAATACCACCTCCCCTAGACTGCACAGTCTTTACACAGTCCCAGTGACACATTATTCATCAATTAAGAAAAGGTGAAGCTGGTCACATGCACAACTTCTTCCCACTACACGGATTCACGCCGCCTTGTCAAAGGACTCCGTGAAATAGTACAAAAGAAAAACAACACTGACTGAATGACAAGATAGTTTTTTTTCCTCCGCTCTCATCCTGAGAGTCAGAGGCTCCAGTAACTAAAGTACTCTTCCACCAGCCAGCTTCCATGTGGCGACGTTCAGTAGTCTCCAGGACACACTGCCGCAAACATTATCGTCATTTCCTCTCCCACACCCACGCCCATGATAGTCAAGGGTGCTGGAAGAATGTTTAAAGACACGCTGAAGACGAAAAAGGCTCCAGGCTCTTTGAACTGTCATCGCTGAGCAGCTTCTAGCAGCTTCAGAAAAATTTTCCCAGCTCAGCATTTCTTCACAGAAGAAACTCCCTGTTTTCACGGTCGGTGGAACCTGGAGAGACAAACATGCAGAGAAAAGGGTGTAAAGGGGAAAAGTACAAACGGTGAGAGCAGAGGGTGCCTTTGTCGTCATACCAAGCTATTAATCACTTCTCTTGGGGCTATTTTTAGCACAGTCATTAAATGCGCTGAGGGGCTGGACACACACTTGCATCCAATCCTCCCTCTGTGTCACTGTTACAATTCAACAAGGACCCCTGCTTTTCTCAAACAAGCTTAGCCAAGGACACCATGGCATTTTATCATTTCTCTCTGCTTTGCAGTACGAGCTCTCTAGAGGACAACCTCCCCTTACCCCCTCCCCCCCGTTTAGAAGCACTCCCATCTATCTTTAGCTCCTCTGTGCTCACTGGATAAGCAAGGAGAGCTAAATTTAGACCGCTGCTGCCCAGAATAGAGCATACATGCATTTCCGAACACATACTACACACAGACATGCACTTCAGAACACTGACCTTGTTAGATGTTTGCTCGAGGCATGCACTTCCATCTCCGTGCTTTTAAACTCGTTCAGCTCTTTTCGGATTGCAGCCTGTGGGGAAGAGGAAAAACAGCATTAGTGCATCCCTAAGTACATCCTGAGTCATTGGGGTGCTGCAACCTTTGAACAGCAAAGTGACAGCAAGAGGAAGGGAAAATGTAACCAGCCTAAAAAAATGAAGAGAACATGGGGATTTGGTGAGATAAGCTCAGCAATATGTGGTGCAAATAGTCTTGATGAGCAATAGGTCATAGAATTTGGGGAGTTCTGTCATCAAGCTGGCCTAAATAGTGCAACTTATTTTTATGATAAGTCCAAGTCCATTAGTGGCAGGTCATAAAAGTTGACATTTAGGCCACTGTATGGCTGTTATTTCCAAAACTCAAAGTTTCTTCATTTTCAAATGTTACTTGTCTCTCTGTGTTCCACACAAATACACACCTTGTCTGCTGCTGAGAGCCGAGTCCAGGGCTTGTCTGCTCTCCTGTCATAGTCCTGAGCTTTGGCCACCTCCACATAGTCACTGAAGCGGATCAGAATCTTTCTGTCTCGTAGTTCATCTACTGTGGGCCGCTGGTTGAGCTGGAACACACAAGAAATTGGACACACATTTACACCGATCAGCCATAACATTATGACCACTGACAGGTGAAGTGAAGAACATTGATTATCTCGTTACAATGGCTCCTGTCAGTGGGTGGGATATATTAGGCAAGTGAACATTTTGTCTCGAAGTTTATGTGTTGGAAGCAGGAAAAATGGGCAAGTGTAAGGATGTGAACGACTTTGACAAGGGCCAAATTGTGATGGCTAGACGACTGGGTCAGAGCATCTCCAAAACTGCAGCTTTTGTGGGGTGTTCCCGGTCTGCAGTGGTCAGAACCTACCAAAAGTGGTCCAAGGAAGGAAAACCGGCAACAGCGTCATGACCAAGGCTCATTGATGCGCGTGGGGAGCGAAGGCTGGCCCGTGTGGTCCGATCCAACAGAGCTACTGTAGCTCAAATTTCTGAAAAATGTAATGCTGGTTCTGATAGAAAGGTGTCAGAACACA